>CALNHX010003754.1:80603-142429 GCA_940337035.1 Agriotes lineatus | reverse complement strand
AATTTTTCGAATATCTGGGGCCACAACGTTTTTGCTTATACATGTCAAAAATGTTATAAATAAGGTATAAAATGTCTTAAATTTAGTCTAGAGCCGGGCCAACACATAGGTTTTGTTTCCCAGGCCATACTCCTTAATCTCTCATAAGAATACGACTATAGTGCAGCGCAAATGTGAGCTGCGTGGCCTAGAGTGAAAGTAACATGCGAAACACATGTGAGTGGCGCGGCCCATATATTAAGGAGCCATGCGATGCACTCGTGCTTCACATGGCGGTCAACGTGTTAAACCTGATTCAAGCCTAGATAAAGTCTGAGAGTAAGTTTTAGCATTAAAAAACAGTTGAGCGCAACTTAAAAATTTTAGAATGCTTTAAAAATCACACAAAGCGATGCTATAATAAAAATACTCAAAATTTTCATTTTTTTGCTTAAAAAAGTGGCAAAGTAGATAATAGTATATTATATCATGAGGGACTAAAGTGCACCATTTAATCCCGCGAGTGGAGTTTGTTGCCTCGAGGGCGAAGCCCGAGGGCAATAACCACTCAAGGGATTTAGGCACTTTAGTCCCGAGGTATATACGCTATTTTTTGCACTTTTGGGATCATTATCATCAAACATTTCCAAAATTTGGAATCTGTCAATTTGGAAACTGACAATTATAATTTATTACAAACTGAATTGCAGCAGGTCCTGGATAGCCTGAATCAGTTGGCAGTACTGAAGTGTATTGTCAGTATATGTCAAATTCGAGATTTGCAGGTTAAGTTTTACGTCAGTGTGTGTCAGATGACAAACAAAACCTAACCTACTAATCTCGTGTGTACATAAATTTACCATAGTTACGGTATCAGTTTTACTTTAGTCCCTAGGGATTAAATGAGTTACTTTAGTCCCTAGGGATTAAATGATCTACTTTAGTCCCTGTTTACGGGGACTAAAGTATCAACTTTAGTCCCGGAAGTGCAAAAAATACTGTATGATACCTCGTTTATAAGGAATTTTGTAGCACTTACTCCTTTAGGGCACTCCTCGCTTCGCTCGTCGTACCCTAAATCCGTGCGTGCTACAAAATGCTTCTTATAAAACTCGTATCATAATATACTATTATCGCATTTCGTTTGGTAATGTACTACATCGTTTAGAAATGTGGTACCTTTTTACATTAGCAACACTTTTCTACATAGCAACGGCGATTCGTTTTACATTTGACAATACTGAAATGTATAGTTGGTGACACTGTACGTCTATGTAAAATTCGAGGTTAGCAGGTTAGGTTTTGCGTCAGTTTTAATACAGACTGACGCAAAACCTAACCTACGAAGATCGAATTTGACATGGACTTACAGTGTCACCAACAATACACTTCAGTGCTGCCAAACTCATAACATCAGTTAGAGCTGCTCATTGTGATTCAGTACATTGAAACGAGTTCTGCTCAGCTTGGCTATGTTTTGACATTTAGTGTCACTTGTATGTAAAAATTTAATATTTTACATTTCTTAGTGTAGTGTAGTGTACTATTTACGTCGACCATATATGCAACGATAACTCTCTGACCGCAACTGCAACAACCGCAAGTGCGACCATTTCGCTTCAAGTACAAAATATTATTATAACAAAATTAGTAAGCAGTGTTGATTAGATAATTAAAGGGAAGTTCTGTCGTTTGAATACGTATGCAGCAATTATTATTTGAGTTACTCTATAGTGAGAACTGAAACAAGCAGCTAGATACACCGTACAATGTCAAATTAAAATGATTATGTAAGATAATTTTTAAATTTCTAATAATATTATATATCTTGTGACTATTATTTGATTGGCACTGAGAACTAGGTAGATATGATGCTGGTGGTAAGAAAATTAGAAACGTTTTGAGCGCTCAGCATATAAGCATTAGGAAAATAACGTTAAATGCAGTATGCGTTCTGGGAAATCTGTCCTAAAAACGGAAATTTTAACATGTAAGGAGGGAAGAAATATTTCATGAGGTTGGAAACACTGGCACCACATAAAGAACAAACCCCGCAGTAGCTTCCCAAGCCGGAGTCGTGGTGCGACAGGTGAGGAAGAGATCGTGACCGAGACAGCACGATCCGGCGAGGTCGCTCATCGCTTGAGAGTTCTTCGTCGGTCGTTGCCATTCCCATTCAAATCTGCTGCTGTTACTTCGAAATATCATCGCTACATCTCACTTACGTATTATATCTGAATTTCGAACTACCAATACGTAAGCGGTTTGTTGTGATTGGTTTCCGAATGACCCGGATTTGTTAGTCCACACTTGCCATGGCTGTCACTGAAAATGCAAAAAGCTAGTGTTCGTTGTGTGCCTGCAAATTTGTTATTTGGTACTGCCAGTATCTGCACCCTTACATTGCTCTATTGAGCTTTGATTTACTATTCTATATAAATTAAATACCAGTTTATTAAATCTACAATTAGATAGTGCTTGTAGATTATTAAAGAGAAAAACAGATCTAATAGAAGAACACATTTTTAAATACTAATAATTGGTTTGAGTTTGAGTATCTATCTACCCCATCGATTGATTTCTCAAATAAAGGAGAATAAGCAAAAGCTCCATAGAAGTGTAACTATTTTAATACGAAGCATATCCATAGATACTTGTCGAGAGCGATGTACTAAAGCATTTACCGCAAAATGCAACATACCTACTTCATTTTTAAATGATAGAAATTATATGATGCCGTAACCTAACATTTTCTGTCCAATCTACAAAAAAACGTTTCTAAACTCAGATATAACGGACGTGATTATTAGCTGATATTGAATAGCATAATTACTGAAAATGCTTTGTAGGAGAATTGTGGTAAGCAGACATTAAAATTGCGATAGTTAAAAGTTTTGTGCCCCAGCTTATACAAGTAGATCTACAGTTACCTTTTAAAATACCAAATATATTTTCGATAAAATTAATTGATAATTTGTGTTGGAAGCGCAATATTTAACAATGTGTATTTTATTATATTTTTGTGAAATTGTGCAATAATATTAAGATTATGGTAACCAAGAAAACGCACACGGTACAAGATGCTTTATCCTTAAATACTTCAGCATTTTTACTACTGGAATGTGCAGAGCATCTACGAAAACAGTGATCCGTTTATCCGTTTATAACGAATATTTTTTTAGCTGCAGGTTTAACGATTTATCAAACATACGCAGCTCGTACTGAAAGTATCTTTACTAAAATCGAAGGCTGTCTTGTCTGCTCTTTCCGTAAAGTCTCACTTTCAGTGCTTGTTACGTAAATAACTATTTTAAATATAATATATGACAAAAGTTTCAAAAACAAACCTTCAACTACAGCTACCGAGGTTACAGACAGTATAAAAAAGGAAACACGGGGAGAAGACGTGTCATATTGTTATTTATATTATCGTTTTAAGTGACATTTTAAAGGACGAGAAAGTTGTTTACGGCCGAGGCGTCAGCCGAGGACCGTTAAATACACTTTTCGTTCGTGGTTAATACAACGGTTTATTTCATGCTGCAAGTTTAATGAATTTTAAATAACAAGTTGTAAATCATTTCAAATTTCATGTCAACAACTGACCTATAATTTTAAAGTACTTGAACTTTATCATTTTACTTTAAAGTACTAGGACTTTAATGTTCCATTTTTTGTACCATCAATAAGTTTTAAAGTACTTGAACTTTAATATTTTACTTTAAAGTACTAAGACTTTAATGTTCCATTTTTTGTACCATAAATAGTCCGCAAAATGTAATTTTTGGCAGCAGTATAAAATAAAATTTTAAATTTTAAAAATTGCAGAGAATATCTTATTTTTTTGGCAAGTGAGATGATTTTAGACAGTTTCAGTTTAATTTTAAATAACAAAGTCAAAATACAAGAAAGTGTCAGCTATATCCCAAGGGTATTGATGATTAAAAAATAAGTTTGGCACAGTTTTCGAAATCATGTTGCATAGTCGCCTATAGCATCGAGCTGTGCGAAAATTATGAACCATTTATCAACGTTCGAGGGATATTTAGTTAGACAATTTTCTGCAAAAGTGACATTTCAACAATTGGAATTTTGGGTTTTGATGTTTCATCTGGGATCATGAGACCTGTCACAAACTGTTGGAATAAGTCATAACTACCCTTGGGCTTCGTGAAATACTTCATTGGTTATTTTTGCACACATGATTAAAATCGATTTAATTATATTTCTGTTCAAACAAACCATTTTAATGCTAATATTATGTTCTAGGAAATGAGTGAAAATCGGTGGTTTCCAATGGATGCACGAAAGAAAAGGGAATAAAATTTTCTTGATGGTCTGATATGCTTTGCACAGGAGTGGAATACAGTTTTTTATCCAACACTTCAATAAATACGAGAGAACATACATTTTGTATTGGCAGTTGTGAAAAGTGACGAATTAATTGGAAGTGAGTTAAAGTACGAGTACCATGAGATCAAATACATCAGAACCATTCTAGCTTAGCAGTCGAGGGAGTCCATGGAAGGCGCTGTGATCATAATTGATTCCACTCATTTAATAATACATGAAGTGAAATAAAAGTCATATATGTATATAAAGATTGGTTATGTTATAACTGTCAATAAATCAGTAGCGGCGATTGTAGGAATTAGTTTTATTTGTCTCCACACTGAAATGTGTAGTAATTTAAAAGTTTTTAGTAAGCCACTAATATATCCTGTTATTTTATCTAAATCACGTCATTCTAATGGATGTCAAAAATTGTTACCAATATGAAGCATAGAAATTACTAGATTCTAATATTAGTTCTACTATGCGCCGCTGGAAAATCTAGAATGGTCTTGCTGTACATGTATAATTAGAGCTGCCTGTGATTTGTTTTATACGCTTGCAAGTACTGAAGTGGCACTGTCAGTCTTTGTCAAATACGAGGTTAACAGGTAGGGATTTCTTTGTTATTTGACACAGGCTGACGCAAAATCTAACTTGCTCAACATAAATTGGACATAAACTGACAGTGCCAGCAACAATACACACCGACAGTATCTCATATCTTATGTATCAAATTACACGTTTAAAATCAACATAACAATAGTATTATTACATGGAGATAAAGATATTTAACTCAATTCTACTTGTTGGGTCCTTCATTAGATAATAGCCAACAGCTAGTTGCGAATCAAACGCAGAATTGCAAAATGTATTGTTGATTGGTAATGATAGTCTTACAGTAGCTCCGTTCTTCTGTGTTCTTCTGCGCATATTTTGTAGAAGACTTCAGAGAAAGCGTCTGTCAGTCATGTTCATCACTCATCAGTAATGAATTCATCAAATTCGCACTGAAGATAAATCTATTTCGAGTTATCTGAATATTACGTCATATAATAGAACCCATCACAAACGAACAATAACAGATCTACGTCCACAACTTGGCGTATACGGTAATACAAAATATCCTCTAATAAAATGTTTGCAGTTGATTAGCTTGTCCGTCTGAGTGTTTTAAGTTGCAAATTTTTTAGATATATGTTGATTTGACTTTTTTTAAATAATTTTAAATAATTAGGAGATTATGAGTCATAATCTCCTAATTATTTAAAATTTAAGTTGCAAAGTTCCTATAGTCATGTTCTCTCTTCAATAAATTGTTTTACCAGCTAAATGGGAATTCATAGTAGCTCCTATCACAGTATTCTAACTCTGCATTTATAATAATGGTCGTTATTTTGAGAGAACCTTATGTAAAATTTAATTTGTGATTTTTCCCTACAAATCGAATGGTTCATTATGAACTATATCTTTCTGGCGATACTATTAAATAATTATTTTTACTTCCTTTTACAATAAAGGAAGTATTGGATTCACCCCAAAAATTCGAAATTGAGTTTTCTCCAGGTCTTCACGTTTTAGAGTCCCCTAAACCAAAAAAACATCTGTTTGTGTGTCTGTGAACAGAATATCTCAAAAACGAAAAGAGGTATGGCGTTGAAACTTCGTATATACGTTTTGTATACTATGTAGATGCGACAGCAAGCTTTTGAAGAAAATCGCATAACCGGAAGTAGGTGTTTACTCTTGTGATTTTTCAGTTGTTTTCGATTTTTTCAAAAACGGTTCTAACGATTTTTTTTAACGTTACATTTATAATAAATTTTTAATGGGCGTGTTTTAATGGGATGTGAGGTAAATGATTTTCCAGTTGAATACTTCTAAAATGGGTTTCCTTTGTTTTTTTCAATTTTTTTTATTAACTCCTATTTTAAATAGAACACCCGGTATATTATTACATTTTTTAATTCAGCTTAAAATTCTAGAAAACATTTGTCTCTTGAACTAACGCTCTATTTGTACCGTTTTTGTAGAATTTGTAATTTTTGAAAATTTTTGATAAATGCTTAAAAATTTAAAATCAAATTTTTGGCTAATTATAAGATCAGTGTAAAATGAAGTTGTGTGCGTGTATCACACCAGATTTTTTGTATGTAAATGATTTCCTTTTTCATGGAAAGATCGCCCGGATATCCTTAGAATATTTAAATTTAAAATAATACAAAATAAAACATCAAATATATTAACTATGTTATATGCTGGTTGCACAGAATGTTTAAAAATGTGCAGCAAGAATAACCAACATTGGTTGTTTAAACTGTAATTAGCAACACTTTACATATATCTTTTATGTTTGGTTAATTAAAATACCTATACATAGTAGAGACGAATTTAAGCTAAATTAAAACTTTTTAAATTATCGTTTTTAATTAGGTTAAAAATTGTGTAGAAAAGACGATAGCAAATTTTAATGGTCTTAATCTTCGTTGTTCCAAAGCTCTTAGGTTTTCAAAATATAACGTATTAGTTTGTCAGCCCACCACGTAGGTGGCCTCATTCTAATTTTAATAAGTTTTTCATTTCTAAAATTCAATTGTAAATAAACAAGTTACAGAAGCAAAATAGTTTCAACGTCTTTAATAAATAACGGTTCAAGAGTCTTCAAAATGTATGTACAAAATAAGTAAAAATATGTTAATACTTAATTCATATTCTTATATGGGTATTTCGCCACTCTGCAAATTAAAATATTAAATAACGAAAATATTAACAACGAACGTTCTAATGATACTGAAACTGCAACCGAAAACAGAAATGTTAATTACATTAATTTGCGGAGACAAAACATCACAGTCGGTGAGTTTCTGTGATCCCAGAGAGAATTTGATTTGCAGATAACCTTCTTACGTGCTACAGACCAGCAATGCTAGGTAAACACACAAGTTTATCGTTGCGCCCTGAAACGATGAAAACGTGACATACCCACTAGAAAGGCAGCCACAGCACACGTATATAGTGTAGTGGATTGCATATAAGAAGATTAAGTTATTTTATTAATACAAGACAAGGGTTTGATATTATATTAAAAAAATTATTAAAATATTTCATTATTAAATTTATAAAGATGAATTTGGGTATAATAAAAGGATATCAGCATTATTAATATGTATTTTATAAAGTAATGGAATAATTTGAATGCAGTTGAACAATGAAAAATAAGAAACAGAATGTTCTAAAATGATTGAAAAGTTACCTGAAATAGAGTGGCATATTGATAGCAAATACTTATTTTCGAAATGTTATACAATATAGCAGGTGTTACTAAATGTGATAATAAAATATATCGAGTGTTGAACTGTAAAAAATATGCAAAAACGATATCACTAGGGAGATACGTATTAATTTTATGTACACATATAAATTTTTATAGACAAACATATAATAATATTTGGTAAAAAGCTGAAATTTGAAAATAAACCCTTTTCTAATATGATTTATTAATCTGTTTTGGTATATGAAAGGGTTTAATTATAATTAAATTGTCGAGAAGAGAAAAAGTGTAAACTTTAAAACAAGAGGTGAGGATATAGAGAAGATGTGTATGGTAGGAAGAACATAATTTAAAATGCTACAGGCTATTGAAATAATTTCTGGAGTTGGATGTTGAACTTAGTTTATTGTCAAATAATTACATCTTGTGAATTGGATAGCGTAAGGTGTATTTACTGAAAATAAAACATGGCAGGATTTTTGGAGTGAAAATCTTGGGAGTTGGAAGTGGTTTTCCATCTGATGGAGTTGAACTTTGCTGAACTTTTGTTGTAGTGACGTTTTGAGATTGGCACTAGTTGAGGTGACGTCCTGTGGCTTCTGACAAATAGGGATTCGCATTATTTGGATTGTCAATATCTTATTTGGAAGGGAGAGTGTGTTCACTGCTGGAGAGTTTTGTCGAGGTTCGTGTTGCTGAATCGTATGCTGATTGAGAATTGCAAGGGGCATTTCCGAGGATGTTTGCAGTTCTTGACAGTAGGATGGACTTGTACTGAGGTTACTCTGCAGTTGGTATACATTTGGATATTGAAAAAGCGGGTTAAGTTTTTTGGACGAGCTATAGTCACAGGTATTTATTGAGCAAACTAAAATAAACAAGTGTGGTAATTAATAAAAAGACTACTTACTATATCATGTTTATTGAATGACAGGTATTGTAACAGGAAGGTATTTGCGATTTATATTCTATGTAAATGATTTGAAGTGACACTGACGTTCATTAAAATTGTCATATACAATCCCGCGAGCGGTCGACGAATTGCCGAAAATTTTTGTCAAAGTGTATGAGTGTTTATTGCTTTGATATAAATTGATATAGATTGGTCGAGTGCGAGAGCACGAGACCAATTTTGAAGCAATAAACACGAATAAACACTTTGACAAAAATTCATGCAATTCGTCGGCTGCAAGCGGCATTTGAAGGACTATTCAACGAACAAAATTGAAATTTCTTAGTAATTAATCAATTTTATCACGTCCTCTTTGAAAATAAAAATCTGTTGACGTAAAATAAATTGTTTGTCAAATTTGACATTTCTAATATCATATTTGATTAATTTTACAGGAAGTTAAATAAATGTCACAGGAAGAAAAAAAAATTGTCATTAAAACTCCGCTAGCGGAATTGTTGCACAATTGAACGCTGATTGGTGGCAAATGACATAAATACTAAATTATGATTGGTGAATAGTTAACTTGAAGGGGGTGAGTTGAATAGTCACAAATATTTGACATACGTTTTCATTAAACAAATAATTTTTCAGAAATAATAAAGTGTTGACATTGCGTGAACCAACTTATTTTTGAGAGTAATCATGTTCTACTGAGCTAGAAATATTTAATAACATAATATTAACGATTCATATTAAAGGGCATAAGAAGTACTTGAATTAATTTTAATTGAGAATTTATCTAAAACCGTAAATAGAATTCGTATAGTCAAATGTGACTATTAACGAATATCAAATAATGGTCGTAATGTAAAATAAATAAATATCCAACATATATTGCATTGCAATGTAGACCTTTAGAACAATATATTAAAATTTTGAAGGACGATAATTATATAATTAATTTTACATGTTACGGCGTTTTTGCACAACACCGTGTTAAAATAACGTTACGTTAAAATTTAAAAAAATTATTTTGATTAGCACTATCGTTGCTGTTGCTAGGTAATATAAGCTTTAACAAGAAGTAATTTTGGCGGAACGTTAATGCAAAAACTCTCTATTATTTTACAGAATGCAGAATGCATAATTAATGTTTGCATTGAATATCGTACCTGGCAACCACGCTTACTTTATCAAAATTTGTTAAAATGTGGCGTTCACAACGTCAGATACCAAGTTGTCCGAATTCATACATTGAATAGAAAACTGATCAAATATGGTCAGTCGTGAACAGATTTAATTTTAAAAAATCTGCAATAATTCGGTATGAGCATGGTTTTCAACCAGAAATGTTAGCAAAAGAAGTCCACGCTCATAAAGAAGATTCAGTCTTTATATAATTGCAATTTTCTGTTATAAATAATTTACAGATCTGGAGTGTACCGCTGTTTTTTTCTGAACCTGATGAATAAACAAATGATTTGGCAACTAAATGTGTACAGGTAGATTCATTTTTGCATCGGCATATGCATCTGAACTATAGTATACTTATATTACAGCAGATATGATTACTAGTCTATAGGCAAAGAACATTTTAAGATAGTAATTATAACACAAAGGGACAAAAATTCTTTTTGCTGGCAAACAAAGAACCAGATATGTCCTTAAATTTAAATTTAAATGAAAAAGTATTCCAGATATGTAGTCCACAATTTCGAACAGGAAATGCTATACTAAATGATTGCTACTTTAAATTAATTTTCAAATCGCGGACCGATTAATAGAAAGGTGATAAAGCCATATTTTTTAAAATGACAAAAAGTCTACTACTTGATGAAACAAAGAAATTACATCGATTTAATATACGAGCACGTTGATAACCTTCGTTAGGCAATAACTGGATACTATAAATAATTTCGTCCCATTACAGATAGTGAGCCATTGGTTGTAAATCTTTTCGTTTGAAAGTGAAACATTTTACGAAAATAGATGTTCCACTTTAATTAGTATAACATATGCAATATCTCAGGGAAAACATATTATTTAAAGATAATACATAAAAGCCATACCACATTGCTAGGTCGAAGTAAATTCCACGAAGTGAAGTATCGCCCAAAACTTGGCTGATTTTTAGGATAAAGTTTAACTAATTTTATAACGAAGTCTGAGTATGAAAATTATTGTATTTACATCCAAACCAAACGCAACTCTAAATTAAGCCACTTATAATGACCACTTCTATAGTACAAGCGCGCATTTCTATTGATTGCCATTGTCCAAACGTAAAAAATTGGCGATGTTGTTAGTCTCCATAAAATAACATGGAATCTTAAAAGTTGGGGATTTGTACATAATTTTCACGAAACGGAGACTGCTTTCAAAGATCGTGCCTGAAATGTCTAACTTATGGGCTAACAACGGCATTTGGGTGACCACGGCACACGTGCAAACTGATGAAGCAATTAATATGCATGTGCTCGTTAACTAAACTGCCTTTGACATAAAAGATATTTCACATTTTAGTTGGTGTAGATTATCCTATTAGGTTTAATGGCTGAAGCGTTATTAAACAGAGAACTTTGAAATTAACCGCCACCTCGCTTGTGAATTGAGGTGAAAGGGTTGCCTGTTCCATGCGGAATTCAGTTGGAATTAACAACGGTGATACGTCATCTTTATCCACTTAAAATGTAAGGATTTACATAGTACTTCGTATCAGGTATGATTTAAATACCTGCAATAAATATTATAGTGTAACAGTAATGTACAACAATGCGGAATATATATTTATTTATAAATGAAACAAGTTCGACAGCTCTCAACAACGAATTTATATCCAGAAAGGCGCCAACCACCTCGTAACGAATTTACATTTTACTGCCCTATGCGGCACCCAAATTTTGATTTGAATATTACAGATGAACAGTTTTTTCTGTGACATAACCATATCCGTCGTTGAAAACATCAGGAGCAATTGTTAAGGATAAGATTTTATATTCTTGGGAATTAGGAAACCCTTTTCAACTTTCTTTATTTTTTGAGATTCACAAGAAATGGCGTTGGAGGATAAAACAGGAAAACCGAAAATAAATTTAACGTACCATATAAATATTTCCGAACTATGTAACTTTACATTATTGGCGAAACAAGCATTTATGCACACTTATAGATACTTAAATTTAGTTTTATAAATTGCTCAAAGACGTCATTGCAACCCTTAACTAGCTATGTGAAATTAAGCAGCAATAGAACATATTCTTAGATATTTCTTAGTAATCGTAATAATTTTTATTTTATCCTATTATGTTATAATGACAATAACTCCTTAGCAACGAGTTGCGTTAAGATGCATTTAACAGCACTAGTGTTGTTAATAAAAATAACGTACCGATACTTTATTAGTATTTAATCACATTTTGGCAGTACTGACGTGTATTGTTAGTGACAATGTCAGTCTATGTCAAATTCGATGTTAGTAGGTTAGGTTTTGTTTGTTATTTGACACAAACTGACGCAAAACTTAACATGAAAATTTCAAATTTAACATAACCTGACAGTGCTACCAACAATACAGTATTGAGTTTTTATCTTACTAGTGATACCACCACTTAAGAATTTTAATTCCTTACGTCGCGTCGCTCGTTCATTCAAACTATTCTCGCGCAATGTAAAAGACTTGATAACGTTACTTGCATCGTAAATTACTATTATCTTCGTGGGTGTTGTTATAGACTATTAACCAAATTAATTTTAGTGTTGTTAAAAGGTTCATTACCGCACTGAGTGCGGTAATGGAAATTAAAAAATACATTGAACCAGAATTTATTGATGAAGATAAAATATTGAACAATACACGTTTGATTATGGCACTTAACGAGACTTGTTGATGGCCGCAAAGCTCGGCTCACCGCCTAGTTGTGGCAATCCAACTCGCATCGTTAAGATGCTCATAATCAAAATTGTATGGTTAATATCTATTTCCATTGTCACTTGCACCTTACAACTTAAAAGTACGATTTGGAGCCAAACTAACACGTTTTAATGCAATTAAACCATAGATCTAGTCTATCCAATGAGGGTCTGCGCGTCTCATACCAATACATCTATTCCACAAAATTCCGAATTCCATACCTCATGTTACTTAATTAGAATTTTAACTTAGTAATATGAAACAAAATGCATAACAACACATAATAGTTCAGTTGTTGATCAGATTTAATTGCGTCGTTATAAAGATCTTGTTTTATAATAAAGCGAAGCGCTAAATAAAAACTAATAAGGCAAATATTAAGTTGTCAATTAATTTATCAGAAGCGTTTTTGTGGCAATCAAGATAACATGAAAAAAATGCCGTCAACTTGTTAAAATGGTATCCTGCCTTTCAAAAATAACGAGATGGGCATTTAACATGCAAATTTTAATGGTACCTCATTTAAGTCGCTGGTAATTAAATAACAGATTGAAAATTGCCAACAGCTGTTTGTTGATGGGGTTTTCATAAATTATTTCGATTCGAATGACTGCTAGTTTTTGATCGACTATTTAGCAGTAATTTTAATGAAACTGTTGCCTTTCTCATAATTCTTTTGAATAACTCTGTAGATATCGTCCAGTATTAATAGACTGTTTGTAAACTAGTAATACAATTCCCATTCCTTATACTATTGTCTGATTCTAAAAACAGTTTAATGGACTAAAATTCAGTCTATTATAGAACTATAACTACTAAAGAATATTAAGTAACAACTATTAGAATAACCTGTTAAATAATTTAATGTCAATCATCTTGTTTATTATAGTTTCACTTTTGAGTTAGTTAGCTCTTCAAACAGTTCCTCACAATAGGAGTCGAAAAAAAGTTGAACCCAAACGGATTGAATCGTCACAGCTACTTGATTTTCAGTTAGAGTTTTTAGATTTAAGAGAAATTATCTTGAATGTGTCTAAATTCAAATGTGATATACAGCGTGTCCGACATAGGAGGGTCAGTATGGGGATCTTTAATTGTAAGAGATACAAATTTGGTTAAATGGGAAGAAAGTTGCGCAATTAAAGGACTAACAAAATGACGCTTACAGCCAGTCTTATAAAGGCCACTAATTTGACGTTAACTTTAATTTGACGTTAACTTTAATTCGCTGTTAAAGTAAACAAAAGCGCATCAAAATTTGTTTACTAATGAATAAAATGTCATAAGCACTTACGTTTTGATGCGCTTTTGTTTATTTTAACAGCGAATTAAAGTTAACGTCAGATTAGTTGCCTTTATAAGACCGGCAGTTAATATGATTTTTCGTTAAGTAACAAGCGACTTCCGAGATTGGACCGTGTCATGATTGAGATCGAAGAACTCAAGGTTTCGCCCACTTTCGTAAGGGGCTTCATCAGGAGGAAACGGCAAAAGAGCACGGTTACTCAACGTGTTAACCACGCCAAAGGCGAAACTCTTTGCAAGGGAAGGGATAGAAGAGCACGATAACTCAATGTGTGAACCACGTCAGAGGCGAAACTCGACTAACTGTTGGAAGAAGAAAGGCGATAATTTATAGGCAACCGCAGTCGCGGTTCAGCAAATGCCGTCGCTGTTCAGTGGCGGTGGGCGGGGCTTAGGAATTAGCACTTTCCACATAGAAGGAAGGGGAAAGCCTTCGTCGCGATTGAAATTGTTAGGGTGTCTCTCAATGGCTTCGCGAATCTTTCTGCTAAAGAAGAATGGGGATTTGCAGATGATGGAAGTTTAATCAAAAATGATCTTATGACCAGTATCGCGTTGGTGTTCGGCGATGGCTGATGGTGAATGATGAATTTTTAGATTTTCTATTTTATTTTTTTCTGGCGTTAATATTAAAGTTAGCGCGAAACTGATTAATAGTATATTATGATACTAGTGTATAAGTACGCGTTTAAAACACGTGCGACGCAAAGCGGAGTGCTTTTAACGTCGCTAGTGCTTTAATGGCACTTATACACGTGTATTAAACGCTATTTTTTCTACGATAGTAATAGAAATATAAAAACTTATTTCGGTGACGCTTTTCCGTCACATTGTGTAAGATATTATAGGTTATATTGACGTTCAAATTTACGGCAAAGCGTGTTTTAATATAGTATTAAAACACTCCACCAATGGCAACGTGCTAAAAAGACCGAACTCGGGCGCTAATATTAAGAGTGCTACAAACGTCACTTTTGACACTAGAAACTGGGCAATAAGTTGTCATTTTGACACGATCGTAGAAAAACTAGAGACCTTATATATAGTTCGATAAGAGTTAAGAAAACACAAACGTCAGCGACCACATTTGATCCAAAACATGCATGCCTGCGCAGAAATACTGTTTGAAAGTCACTAGATAATTTTATCTGAAACACCATTTTTAAATCAGAGATAAGTAACAAGGTGGTTAGGAAACTGAAATATGTATGTATACACATTTCGTATGGAAGATATCTGGACATTTCCTAAAACGATGGTTTTTTGTATTAAAACTTCGAACTGGTCTTTAGTAAAAATGTTTTTGAAAGCTTTTTCGAGTTTTCCATTTTTACTCTTTTCATTGTGTAATTTTTTGCTCAGGATAACGTTATTAATTTTTAAATTGTTAATTGGTGTTTGCATGCCGCTTATTAATTTTGAATAGTAAACGCAATCCCTGCTTTGGTGTAGAAATTCATACGTGGTTTGGGTAGCAGCTTCCTGTTTAGTGCCCTTTCTGTCTTCAAAGCAAGGCTCAGAACGAGTTCAGCGGAAAACTCATCTTCATGGTCGAAGAAAAAGCAGTACCTCTTAATACTTCTGCCATCCACGCGTATTTCTTCCCACTGATTTTCATTAAAATGGACTATTTTTGATATACTGCTCTTAGCTCTTCGTTTTTAGGATTTTTTTAAATAGAACACCTTGTACGGATCTGTTTTTGCAGCCAATAATACATGAACCCGTCATTTCAGACACTTTGATAAAAACACAGCTCCAAATATTTGCTTAAAGAACACAAAGTATCACATTTTCAGTGACAAGTTTTGACGTAAATGAATAATTTGTCAAATTTGATTAATGACCTAGAGAAATAATAAACCAACGATTAATGTTAAACTATCTCTAAGGCAATGAGTAGTCAAACATACAACGCGCGTGATCCACCAATCACAATGAATTCCGTCGTTTTCTCAACTCTTATTTAACTATATACAGGGACTCTAAGAAAAACTTCTTTATAGCACCGTCTAGTGGACTGAATAATTACGTTATAATTTTTTTTATCTGACGTTTCGTCTTCGAGAAACCATAGTCAACTTATTTTTTTTAAATATGGTCATGATTTTCTTAAAGCCCTTCAGAATAAGAATTCAACAATGTACCACACATTATGGTTTAATTACGTTTCGAGTATTTTTTGACCACCATCAAGAAATTTTTAGATACGGACCTGCGTCCTAGATCATTTCATACGTTGTTTCAGGGTTGGTAATTTAAAGAAAGAAATAATGAGCTTCATTAAATGTTTTTATTTCAAATTTTAATTATTGCTTATAAGTAAGAAAATCAATCAATAAATTAGTTACTGACTATTGAAAATTATTTGTATTCCAATACCCAAAGTGATTATTAAGAATTAAAAACATCCAGTGTGGCTCATTACTTCTTTTTTAAATTATGAAAGCTAAAACAACGTATGAAATGCTCTAGGACACAGATCCGTATACAAACATTTCTTGATGGTGGTCTCCAAAGACTCGAAACGTAATTAAACCATATTGTGTTGTACATAATTGAATTGAGAATAAAAAGGGCTTCACAAATTTAGCATCAGAAAATCAGGACCGTATCTAAAAAAACGCAGTTGATGATGGTTAGTCGAAGACGAAACGTCGGATAAAAAAATTGATAACGTAATATGTGAGTTCATAAAACGTTGCTGTAAAGAAGTTTTACTAATTTCGCTCGAACTTTAATATTAACGACAGAAAAAAAAAATAGAAAATCAAAATATTCCGTTTTTTGAGATAATTCAAAAACGAAAAATCATATTAAGGGTTTCTAGGCGTCACTTTGTCCTTTAACTGCGAAACTTTCTTCTCATTTAACCAAATTTGTATCTCTTACAATTACAGAGATCCCCATACTGGCCCTCCTTATCTAGGACACACTGTATTTGGCCCATTGATTAAATTTTTTTTTTCAAATTCCACTATGTAATTTTAAAACTAGACGCAAATACAAAATTTGGTATTAGTTAATAAAAAATGACAGTTTGAATATCAACCGTATCGTCTTAGGAATTTGTTTTTATATGTATACATATGATTATTTTCCTAACTTTATAACCGGAAAAATGGAGAACGCATTGCAACGTATTAGTAATGATAAAATAAAACAAGATGGGTGCACCCATACGCGCGGGAACATTGTAGCAATATGCAAAGATTGTAATTTGAGTGGTTTTGTATGACTAAAAATTAGTCTATGTTGTCATTATTTTCTATTATTATATAAGTAAATATTATTGTTACTATTATTTTATGCGCAATAGTTTTATGTTTCTATTGATACCACTACTTGTCGTGTAAGTTAAATCAGCGAGCAGAATTCAGCAAACACGTCCAGTACATGTCAAATTCCTATGTTCGTGTGTGAGAATGGACACCCGGTATATATTGCAAAGGTAGCTTAGTAACGTGATAGTACCTATATAATACTATGCTTTACATACTGCTGTTAGCAATTTTCTAAGCAACAATAGCAGAAATAGGCAGAAAGTAGATGCGATCATGCAATGTACGTTGGAAAATGTAAAAAAAAATCAAATGGAAACACCGATGGACTGCGCTCGATTCAACTGTTAACTTTGCAGTTTAGCGTATCAAACCACCACAGATTGGTGATCATTGGGGACAATTTGAAATAAACCGTCGCCGATTGGGCTAAACCCTAAACATGAATTATTAATTTCTGCGATTGACGGAATGCAGTGAATTATGGATTCAAAATTTACTGTCGACAATTATGCCTACTATTATTCATTGAAAAAATCTTAATAATGGGTATATCGTTTAATAAAATACTTTTTTCTATAGCACATGTTAAAGTGTGCTTTTATCAACTTAAAACAAAAGGTCAAGTTTTACTTTAACAGCAAGGGTAGATAAAGTAGCACTTTAACATCAAGGATAGATAATAGTAGATTATATTATAAGTGAGAGAAATGCATCATTATTTGCGAGTGAGAATTTTGAATCGCGAGTGCCCCAGCACGAGCGATACAATTTCTCACGAGCTTATAATGGCATTTCGCTCACGTGTGATATACGACGTTTTATCTTACAGTAGCAATTCTTATGCCTAAATAGTTTGCGCAGTCAGAATATGTCGCGAAATAAATGTATAATTAGTCGCCTATGATTTGTGACATACGTTTGACAGTACTGAAGTGTATTGGCAGTACTGAAGTGTATTGTCAGTCTATGTCAAATTCGAGGTTCGTAGGTTAGATTTTGTTTGTTATTTGACACAAACTGACGCAAAACTTAACCTGAAAATTACGAATTTGACACAGCTTGACAGTGCTACCAACAATGCAGTAGTATAAATAATGAAAACTCACATGTGAATAAAACTTCATTTTAGTCACTGAAAACAGTTGTATAATGTATGGTAATAGCTGCCACTGTAAGATAAAGTAATTTAATTTTCTAACTTTTGTTTAAATTAAATATGACAGCTTCGTATTATCGTAGCAACCCAATCTAGCTACTGACATTTTGAAATGTGATTAACTGTCATTATTTTCTTTTGAAATTGTTAAAGTTCTTGCTATAGAAAAAAATATTGTATTATACACGACGATAAAGTTATTTCTATCCACTCTTGAATCATTAACGTCTCGACTTCGTCTCGACGTTAAACGATTCACTCGTGGATAAAATTTAACTTTATCGTCTTGTATAATAAATTACTATTAATTCTGATTAGTTGAATCATTATACTTTGCGTTTTAGTGAATTATGTTGTTGTTACTAGAAATTTCCTCTCATTATTATCATCAACCCATCACGTATTAGGTTTGTTACGACTCCTTCAATGCGTATGTTCTTGTTTTTGTCATATTTTCCTTGAACGTCCGAGTATTTTTCTGCCTCTTGGTATTCGTTGATTTTGTCGTTGAAGTTGTATATCTTCAAAGCATTTCTGATTTTGTAATTTTCCTTTCTGTTAGATCTTATGTAGGCTGCCAGGAATTTTATTTCACTACTTTGTATTCCTTGTTTATCTCTGGTTGTGATCATCCATGACTCGCTTCCATATATAAAGTTAGAGATCGTTAACGTTTTTAAAAGTAAAGTTCGACTGATTAAAATCTGCAATTTTGAGCGATATTTTGCCTCCTCGAAAGGTGAACATACTGTTCTATACTTTCTCCGTTGATTATTAATTGTGCAACAGTTGCATCTTTTCCTAGTTCTTAGTAGTAATTTTCTATGTATGTATTTGTCTCTGAAAATATTTCATTTTGACAAAAAATATATAAACGTGACTACCGTTTACGATTTGAAATAAACAACATGTGTTTCTGAGCGATTGAAATATTTATAAATGTTCTGAATTGAGCCAGTTTAGTTTAAAATTTAGAATGTTTAATTATTTCTACCATTTTTAAGAGAAAGCTCTAAAGCTTAGATAATTCTAAGCCAAAGGTAAGTAAAGGTATTCTATTCTGAAAAAAATCAAGGACAAACCTACACAATGTACCAATTACTGGATTTTAAATTCTAATACAAAGAATAGCTAACTTGGATTATGGACAATAATAATAACGGGATATAATTGATTAGCAAAAATGTCTTATTTAAATTTTCTGGTAAACAAGCTAATATAAGCGATTTTTTTGTTACTTTAAAATAGATCTGATATTTCAAAACTTTAAGTTTCTTTGATGGTGAGTTGAAATAGCAACTTATCAAATTTTTGCAAAATTTTCAAGTTTTTAGTTGCCTATATAGTAGCAAAAATTATAGACAAAAAATAGTTTGTAATTGTCAAAACTAGCCGCACTACAAAATCATATACAGGATGTATCATAACTCTATACACCCAGTTCAAGGGGCGATTCCTGAGATGAAAACAAAGCCTATAATTCTATACATATAAAAAAATTAATAATGCAAATTGTAATTTCCGATCACCTTTAAGGGCGGAGTTTATATTTAATAAACTTAGAGACTTAGTTAGGTCTCCTTCTTTGAAAAACAATAATCTTGCATTTGATCGAATCATTAAAAATGTACAATAACATTTCTTGAAGAACAACTGAAAACCGATCACTTAGTAAAGCTCAATGCCTTTTAAAGGGAGAATTTTTCGATATAAGCAAGTTTAGTTAAATCGGTTTGTTTGACTACAAGAACTATAATATTTGTGTATAGAGCTGTAGTATATTATTTACAGTTCTTAACGTTTATTACACGAATTATAAGTATTAGTCGAAGCAAAAAGCCTTATTTGTTGTTACAATCATAAAAATTTAAAGATGCGGGCCAAAGAAGTTAAACATTAGAATATGAAAACTCTATCTAATCGATACCAGGCAATATTAATTCTTTAAACAGGGCAGTTCCTTCAAGCGGTATCCGCTTTAGAGAGATCTATAGACATTAATGTTGTCTCTGATCGATTCCTTGAATGCAGTTTTATAGAAAGCTCATTCACTTTATGTCATTACAGGAAGCCACGTTCTATCAGGAAATTTATAGCATCGTCCAGAAAGCTGAAACGCTGAAATAACCGCGAATATGGTGCATGTATCTGAGAAAATACAATCGTTAAGCCTCAAATCTAGCATTCAGCGAATCGCCTCGTTCAGGACATTCAGTAATAAGCAACCCATTCGTCAATACATTCTTCTGACGGCTTTCAGTGTAATTGGATTATTACGCATTGTTTTCCCGGCAGCGCAATGCGCCCTATATGTAAATCTCCCCACAATAAATCCGTTGCAGCTAAACTTATAGGTCCCATTGCGGGCTTAATTGCACGAATGGGATGGAGACGTGACTGTGTGGTGCAACTACGCATAGTAAAAAGATATAAACTGGCGCCAATGCAGAGTTTTGAGGGAAATGCAACAGAGGATGATTTGTTGAACGGCGCGAAGAAGTGTACTTCGAAAGTTTTCTCCTATATGGTCCAGGGTAAATATTAGATAAATCCCAACTTTTTATACTTTATGCCACTGTGCTCCAGTTCCCCCATGACATAAATGTATGCAATGTGATCGCCAAATAGGTTCGTGACCTGTGCTGTATCGGATTGTCTGAACACAATCGCCAAACAGAACCAAATGCCGTGCATAATATCGAAATTTTGCAGTAAACTTTTACGTTATTTTTATAGTTTGTTCAATCCAATCCGCAAAAGTTGGGTTGCTCTAGGAACATATTCTTAGTATGAGGCAGCAACGACATTGCCTGACATAAACTTCTAAAATCAATCGGGGAATTAGCAATTTTACTGCATATGGCGGATCGTGTACAAAATTTGTTTACTAAACCGCGGGGTAAATATTACTGGAATCATGGCATTGTAAAACAACGAAAATATGTACTTATATCATTCAGATAAAAACATAGAAAATATATTCGAATAGTTTTTAAGTGTACACGTGCACATTGATTGAAAAGACGTTTAAAAAACTGAAGAATCATTGAAGTCATTGAAAAAGATGGTTTTTTATGCATCATTATAGTAGTAACACTTTGGCATGCGGTATTAAAATAATAGTATTTGATTAAATGAAACAATTTTAGAAAAATAGTGGTTTGTAATACAAGTAGATTGTACTCTTTATCAGCTTTGCATCTATTGACATTAACCTTGACAATTATTTTTTCTGAAAACTTCTTCAATCTATTTGCTGTTGGTATTTTCAAAATGTGCCATTTTTAAACTAGGTTTTTTGAACATAAACTCAATATTTTACGTGACACGTAAGTATGCTGTTTATTTAAAGCACATATCTGACCCTATACCGATTATAATAATTTAAAGAGCATAAACGTAATTTTAATAATTTAATAAGGCATCAAGCTAGATTTTGAGCATAGTGCTGTTTTATTAAACTCCACATAAATATATGAAAATTACCTATACAGTTACACTACTTATAATAGTTTTTTGTCTAAAGCTGTGCAGGAGAGTAACACATTTTCCTATAGCAATTCACAAATAAATTAACAACTGTAAAAATTTTCAAAATAGTATGCTAAAATTTAATAGTAATAGTCATACATGTAATAGTTATGAAAATTAGTACATTAATTTGGTATATGGCTTATAGTAAAAATTAAAATTTATTAGAGATGCTATACATGCAGTTAGATCATCCAATTTAAACTTGTTCTATAAAAGAACCATACAAAGAAATTTATTACTTCATGCCGTATCGTGTTAACTGGAAATTATTAACAATTTATAGAACAAGCAGTCGCTATATAAAACCTTTCGGACAAATCTGATAGGTACATGGTACTCATTCGAGCGAGTCTCTTCAGAAATCAATTTTCATCTAATATTTAATGAGAGGAATATATTTTCTGAAGTTTAATTAAGTTTCATATTATCCAGGAAGCTCGCAGCTTGAAAATTGATTTTAAGTCGCTTTGTTTTAATTATTAGCTTTTAAAAATTCCCTCGCTATAAGATACAGAAGAAACAGGACAAACATTGCAGATGGATGAAATAACTGCAATAAAAGTAATTAAAACAGGTTCCAAAGTTTCCGAAAGTTTTAATTTATAGCTAACTGTTTACAGTTTTTCAAACCTCCACTTGTTAATAAAATATAAACTTGTTATGACTGATGTGATTTTATAAAAACTACACAGTTGGTTCTTTTCTGACAATAAACTTAGAACTTATGCATAAGCTACCAATTTGAATTCATAATAAAAAGAATGGTTTCTTGAAATGTTATACCGTTCTTATTTGTGTAACAACGCCAAAGACTGCCCGATTTTCACTTCAACATATTTACTTTTAAAGTTATTGTAATTTACATGGCAGTTTTTAATATTCTTATATAGGAAGATTATATTTATTTCGTTTACTAATACCATTTCTTCGTATTATGGCAAATGTAGTAGAGAAAAACATAATATTATAATATAACATATTTTTTTTCAATTGAAATTAGTAAAATAACAGTGACTTATATAACAAGTACATAATGTATGACTTTACTGGACAAGTCTCTTTTATGGTCGAGCGAGCTTCGCGAGCGGGGCCAAGAAAGAGGGCAAATCAGAAAATATTTGTATTTGCGGCCATAAAGTAGTACTGGAAATTTATTTAGTTATTTTATTGTACTAGTAAAGAGCTACTTTGTGGCCGCAAAACTATGTCATAAATAGTACTCTATAATGCAGTTGTACATAGAAAATCATTACATTTTTTATCACAATTGGAAACAAGACGATGTTCTGAAATATTAGTTTGAAAGCCTGAGTGATACCACCATACATTTTCGGTATCCTTTATCTAATAGACTTGTCTGTCCGTTCGTCCGGGACGCTGTTTCAGTAGCCAAACCGTAAGAGATAGAGAAAAAAGTTATGAAAGTTATATGTTTGGAATGGTCATGTCAGGTCAGGAACCGAATTTCAGTCACGTGACACTTCCGGTTTTCGAGAAATCACAAAAAAGACCGTTTTTCAAATAGAACGCGTATTAAATAAAAATGTTTCAGCATCCAAACGGAGCTGCGACCCTCTGCGCCTTAAAACGTCGATCGGTTAGGCAACCACTTTGTCACCTTCCAGGTCTGGGTACAGTTTTTATTTAATACGCGTTCTATTTGAAAAACGGTCTTTTTTGTTTTTTTAAATGAGACATTTGTCTCACTGGATTGCTTGTTTTTATATAATCCGTTGCTACCTCTATTTGACATAAACAAACCGAATAATAATCTTAACTAATTTTAAAGTACAACATATTTTGATCATTATTATTGCAGGCGTATCTTAAAAGTAATACGACGCTTAGAAAATAAATTGCTTATCAGATTGATGTAAAACTATAATAGAACGTAACATAATCTCATTCATTAATCAACTTCGGTCGAATATGATGTAACGTTATGTAACAGAACGCCAACGAAAGGTAGTACGCGTACTCTGAGTGGAAGAGGCTTTTTTGCGGAAGAGGCCAATACGGCACGAATAAGATAAACCAATCAACGTAAAACCTCTATATTCACTGGCTGAACACCCACGTACTATGGCGACTATAAGCGAAAACGTTTCTAGATAAATGAAACTTTCGGTTTAGCTACACCGATAATATGTGAACCAAAAATCGCCAACAAAAATTCATAAACCTCAAAGGTATCCGGTCGTTTCAGAACATAAAGGGGCTATATTAATGGATGCTAATGCTTTGCACTATCTGGAGTTGCTATTTCAAGATGTATTTTTACATAGAAAAGCACTTATCGATAACGAAACTTAATGAATTTATTTCAAATGCATATTTTAATTTCATTAAAATGCCCACTAAACCAGTGCTTCAAGAATTTAAATGGGCTTTAACTACCGGTTTGTTGGTTTAGTAACAGATTTTTATGGTTATATCGTGTATTCCGTCAGTTTAAAATTATTATTATGGATGAAAACATATTAGTATGGGCCATTGACGATTTTAGCGGCTATAACATTCGTTTAACGACATCGTTTAGTGCATCTGAGAAACAGGACACCGGCGTTCTTGAAGGAACACAGTTTGCTTTGCTACTAGCGAACCATTAAAGCGGCAATTTTCTCAATTTAGAACAAAAAGGTAATTTGCTATCTTACTCGTGTGTGTATTCAACTGTTAAATAGTGGTTGCCTAAAAATTTTACGAGGCAGCCGCAGCGTGTCGTTGTAATATAGATCGACAGATAAAAACAGAAAGTGTTTCTGTTCTGCTCGCCGCCAGACATACAGATTTGATATTGAGATTATAATCGCCCGATATACAAGAAAAATACGCCCTTAAGTTTTACAAGCTCAAGCTTTTATGATAGAAAATATAATCTAGCATTAAGCCGAGTCATTTATTTCATACTAAGGTTGTTAAGTGGTAGAAAGCAATATTGCAAATTTATCTGCACTAGATGGATTTTGGCATACTAAAAGGCAGTGACCTAAGATTTAGTTCAGATTTGAATACGGGAAAATATTGTGAAGTTATTTATACGACAGTTGTAGAATAGCAAAAAACTTTTAGAAGGTAGAAAATGCCTAAAACATATTCCATGTCCTATACAAGCATATGCTAAGAAAACTGCACGATCTGTTAAGTATGTGGAAAACATTTTGCTTGCTTCAAGTAAAAGTTTGGAACTGTTTACACCATTATTGAAGGAATAGGCTTAAAACGACACTGATGTGCAGCAGGTTGTCCAAGAATGGTTGTAGCAAACTACAGAATTTTTCAATGGATCTACAGCTTAGTCCAGTAATGGGAGTTATATATCTTAATGCTAATGGAGATTTATTTAAATAGTCTGTTGATATAAATGTTATAGACTTTAAAGGCGTCATTACAGGATGGTGCAGCGTTATTCAGATTTTACTAAAAAAATTGTTCTGGTTTTAGAAATTTGTATCGAGAAGTTATTACTAATGCTGAATAACACACGCACGTCTCTGGTTTTTTCTTTCACCTGCACTTTACCTTTGTTGTTATTGTAATCCCCCCCCCCTCGTCCATCATTCTTGGTTTACATTTTTGAAACAAACTACATAGTTTTTGTGGCACCTTTATATTAAAGACATCTACTATTGAAATCTTTAAATAAAACCGTTTTAAAGTTTAAAAATTAGTCTCATTTGGTTACATTCACTTCATATTATTTTTTATTTTTTCACTTTATCGAAGGTATCTTTTCTGTTTCGTTTATTTTTGTCGCTATTTTGGCACAGACATACATAACGTACGACTCTGGTGTGAATATCATTTTCGGATCTCTTTATTGTCAAGGGAATATAGGATCGGCTCAACAAGATTAAGAACATCAATTTATGCCTAGCAGGCATGTTGAAGATGGCTGAAAGTATACATTTTCAGTATTTGTTCTCTGATATACCTATCCAGTAGTTTTTTATTGTTTTTAACAGGAACGATCTCAAGCTGATTGGTCGGAAAGATTTAGGGTTGGCATTAGAAGATCGCCCCATCTTTCGTATACCTATAGACGACCTTTACTGCTGATCAAATTGTGGGGATGTAGCCCCATGCTAACCTTTTGGGATCTGCCCCTGCTTCTGTCGTTGTCCGTACCGTTCCCCTTATTTTCTTTACAGTTATGTCGTTCTTCATCCTTATAAGCAGTGGTGGCTCGCATAAGAAGCTATGGCTCTATCTGCCATAACAAACCAGTCATTCAAGATTTTTTTAATTCTGAATGGAACATTTTTTAATGTTAAAGCTTAAACAAAGAACGAGTACTTTTTATTTCATGACTATAAACTCACTGTACGATAAGCGCAACTTGCTTTTACAGACAAATTGGTGCCAGATCAAAGAGCTTTTCGGTTTATAGACTTCAGGGGGTGAAGAATGGCAAGCAGTAGGTGAACTGATAAAGATACTCAAACCTCAAGCAGCTTCATTCTGACTTGACCCCTGGGATAACGTCCACGTATCGAGTTTCTGATGAAAATTTTAGTCCATACGCTTACTTCGGCGAGTTCTCATGAAGAAACGCCGCGTTCACAAAGCATATGAAGAAGACCGTGTGAACAAATCTAACAAAAGGGACGTTCCACGTTTGGTTTTTCCCTAAATAGTTACGGTATAGTCTATTTTATTACACTCACAGTTTACTGGTAAATTATCGCACATCTTGAAATAATATTTATTATTAGCTTGTACAGTTTGTTATTTTTTTTCTGCTAACGTTTGCCAGTCTATACGCGAAATATTTAAATTTTGGGATATCGGAATCTGTCTTTGTCTGTGAGGGGGTGGAAAATGGCATGTTACGTTCAGTGATTGATTCTACCATCTAAATTCTGCACGAGCCGTTACTGCTTACAAGGTTTCCAAACCAGCGCATATATGTTTTCTTTATATATGTGAGCAGCGATTCCCTTTTAAAATCTTTCTGATGTATTTGTTTGTGATTCTGTCTTTTCTTGTAACTATTTTTATTATTCTCTGTATTTGCATCTCACGTGCTTGCAATTTGGATTTATGCTTAGTTGTAAATACCCAAAACTCACATCCATACATTAAGGTTGGATTTATATATTTTACTCGTTATTTACTTCAACACTTTTTTCTTACTTAGGAAGACTGTTTTTAAAGCGTTGTGCACAGTAGCTACACTTCTAATTCTGTTGTTTATTTCTGGTTCGATATTTCCCATGTTATTGGTTATAGATTCTAGGTGTCCATATCTAAATTCTGCCACCTTAACTGTTTCTGGTCGTCGCACTTCTACTCTAATACCCCTTTCTCTGTCTCTCCATTTTTTTGATTTTTCGTCCATAACTAAAATTAATAATACCACTTCAGTTCATCGCTTACATTTATTTCGTCTAGATCTCTCCATATTGCATTCCTCTGTACACTGGCATAAGCTTTTCCTATGTTGATGAAGCTAACACAGAGATGTCCGTTATGGTTTAGTTTCTTTTAGCTCAATTGCCTCATGCTGAGTGTAAATTCTTCTGTACTTTGCCCAGCTCTAAAACCACACTGATTTGTATTAATAGCAGCTCTCATATATTTTACTTAATACACTTATCAATGCACTACCTCTGTAATTATCGCATTGGCTACGATATCGTTTTTATGTATGGCTTTTATTATTGCTGTGTTCCAGTCTTGAGGCATGTGGTAATCATGTTAAAAAGATCGTAGTTATAGACGTTTACATTTAAAATATTGTCTTGTATTGTAATCACGAAAAAATCACCTTCCGAGATTTCTTCAGATCTTCACGTTTCAAGGTCCCTAGATGGCGAAATAGCTATTTGTGCAACAAGTGCTAAAAGTGGATGTTATGAAACGAATCCGGCTTCATGTCTCGTGCATAAACAGTTTTAGCACGAGTTTGCACACAATATTTTTTTACGGCCTAAAATTTACTGTTATTCATCCATAAATGTCGATTTAACAAAGGTTTGCATTTATGACAGTTATAATATATGTCATAGTAAAGAGATTGCCTTGACACGCAGGTGACTGTTTCTGCAGCTAGTAGCTGTCAAAGTTAGTTATCAAAGGTAATTATAAATCTACACATTTTACTTTATTCATTACATAATGCTTTAATTATTTAAAAAACACTTTACCTCTAACGATAGACGTAACTAGAATAACTTTACAACCTCACTTCCAGTTCGAAATTCTAAATTCGACACCAGCTACTTACTTTTAGCACATGGGCTAAAAGTAAACAGCTGATTTCACTTTTAACACGCTAAATTATAAAACGTCAGTTTTAGTAACAAAAGCTAGCGCTAAGTGGTGCTCGTAGAAAAAAGAGGTTTTCTTAATTCCGCCTGTATATCTCTTTGTCTGTCTGTGTGTCTGTTGACAGTATAGCTCAAAATCTATTTGTCGGAGGAAGGGTTTACTAAAGAAATAATAGATTCCGCAAATAATAGAAAAATGAGCTGTGATGCATTATGAATTTACATAATGTATCAATTTATATCCTTCTTCAACATTGCAACTGAAGATAATAACTCTGCTTAGAGCAAAGGCAATTACGAAGCAGATATACATTCATATATTAATAATTGAAATTACAAAGCTGTATTAATTTATATCAACGTTTTGTGAAAATATTCTTAACGTAATATCCAAGTTATTAATTAAAAGCTTTTCTCAACAGTTTATAGTGAAAGCGTATAACTGCTTTAGACACAATAATATACGGTACATGCTGTATCTCAGTCAAAAATTCAATGGCAGGAAACATAGCGTATAAAGATTAATGGATCAATTTATTGAGTTATGTGCTGAAGGAATTCTTGAGAATAATTTATTGCCAAGTATCTGACAAATGCGTGAAATTTTTAACCGGTTCATGATTTGGATTTAGAAGGTCCGAGCGGTCAGCATCTGAGGAAGTTTTGTATTAACATACTAAGGAAACAAATATTCTGAACAATTCTACCGCAAAGCAGCTACGAACTTTGAAGACTGGTTTTATTAAATAAATCATCAAAGTAAATATGCTAAAATTAAGAAATATTCTAGCCTGACGTTAACAGTTAATCACCTAGGTATGCAATTACAGAAATTCCATCTGCAACATGAGAGTGTTGAAATGCGGAGAAAAGCTCTCATTAGGTCCATTTCGTGCGCTATAAAATTCAATTACTGCTTCAGAGGCACGATTCACAGACCAGAAGTAGCATAATAATTCAGGTGAAGATACATAATTGAAACTGTGTTTGGTTAATCTTGAACCATTCATCATACAGTCACTTAGACACCGGGCCAGCAAATGGGTCCTAATTATAGAAACCTAAAATTATGGCGAAGCTTTGTAGACGTCCGAACTATCATCAGGATTTACTACTGCCAATTAACTTACAAACGCGCTATAAAGCTTCCGACAGATTTAAATGAGGAGCGCTCCTTGCGGCCGTATTGTTCGCGATTCGAAATGCCCTACCCATTTCTGCGGTTTAATTGTTATTTACAGTAGTTACATTGGAATGTCAGAATATCTATAGTATTCAGAAAAAGGAAGATAATTGTATTACTTACCATTCAATGCACTTTGCAGGGGTGTAGGCATAAGAAAATAAAATGCTTTTCTTCAATGGAGTCTATACTAATGCATTGAAAACCCTGCTTTAAAGTCATTATTTTAAAGAGTGTACATTTCGGAAGTTTCAAGAATTATGTGTAAATATAATTTAATCTGCTGCAGATGACAACAAAATCAAAGATCTGGCAATCCTATGGATAACGCAACACAAAATCCAGAAGCGGAAGCGACTATTAAACTGAAACGTATATACTTGATAGAAATAACGTTTTAAAGCTACACGTTTGGCACACTTCTCAGCACTTGTCAGATTTTCTATAAAATAAGGAAAGAAGACCGAAATAAAATTTTGTGTCTGAACTAATAGTTGTGAATAGTTGTATCGCAAATATGAACAAAATAATTACATCTGGCTGTGCAAGCTGCATTTATCTACGCAATGCATCTAATAAAATTGGATTAAGTACCACACTAATCAACATTTGCCCAGCCATGGTTTTTATTCTTCTTTGGTTGACTAAGGATGGTTCCTGTTTGTGGTGCCACATTCTGTAGACGAGGAAAGTCAGTTATGAGCCCATCTCGTGCATGATCTTCCAGGAAGTCTTTTCCGTCTCGGCCACTTATTGATACAAATTCGAGCCAATATGTGCTCTTTCATTCTTTTTATATACTGTTTCCACATTTTCTTTATTATATGCGAACTTTCTTTTATTACTGGTTACTGGGTACTTGGTTACTCACATTTTTTTATTTTGCTCCCTTAGTTTTTGCCCTGGTTTCTGTGGTATGTGTTAGTATTAGTCCATAGCCTCATACACCTGTACCTCCATTTCCATTCTGATATATTTATTTTATCCTTTAAGCAATCTGTATAATTCGTTTGTATTTTGAGTTTCTATGTCTTTTCCAGGACATGAGGTTACGGTGGCGTGTGATTTGAACTCCTAGATATATCAAACGCGTCACTTGTTCTATTTTGAAGTTTTCTATTTGCGGCTTGTATGGTTTTAGCTCCTTGGATGTAACCATATACTTAATTTTCTGTAGTAATATTTGCATATTACAAAACAGAAAAGATAAGTGATGATTATTAGCACACCAAATAATAATATACCCCATATTCGCACAGTCTTAGCTTTCGAAGTTGTGAGTAAGTTTAATTATCTCGGGTCACTAGTTACAGGTGCTGGTGCTAATGAACTTGACATACGGCGTCGTAAGACGATGGCCAGATCAGAAAACCAATGGGAAGGGATGAAGGGGTAGATCCTCGATGAGGTGGCCAAACCAACTAAAAACATTAATTGGAGAAAGACTATACAGCTCAATATACCTGACACAGGATCGCCAACAGTGATACAATGTCTAAAATAAAATCGCCATAATGTCACTACACCTTATCGTAGGGTTAAGGATTGAAAAAGAAGATCTGCATATTGTAATGTTACAATAAAACAGCGTATCAGCCTTCAGATATCATTCCTGTAGTTTTTAATAAGGACGGCGCAGCGTCATCTATACAGGGTGGAGAAATGTTTTACGCACCATAGGGTTTTCAATGGTAATTTTTTCATATGACAATATCTGCTTCCCTAATTATTTTTGAGAAAACTTGTAAATAGGTTTTTTGTAGAGCAAACAATTCTGCATCCATTTATCCTAACATTTTTGTCATTTTACGTCAGAAAACCTAATAATGAAATAAACTATAAAGCGTCTCAGGGTGACAAGACAGCGTGGAGAGGATAGGGAATGCTTTCCTTATGGGAATTTCGCTCCGACGTTGCCAGTTCTATGCAACGGGTGATGGTATAAGTTGACCGAAATAGACGAAAACCAGAAGTTCCCAATAAGTTCTCACGCAAAATTTTAATTCAGAAAGCATCATTTGTAGTTCAGATTAATCAGTTTGAGAAAGTATAATTTGTAATTCAGAAACCATTATTTATACAGGGTGATTTATAATAGGTGTAAAACACTTTACTATCTTGTTCCGGAAGTAATTTTAAGATAAAAATGTCATATGGACATAGGTCATATTCCAATTAGTTACAGAACTACAACAGATTTAAATTTTAGTGAATTAGTAATGATTATTAAAGAACAATTTCAAAACATAAGTAAAAACAAATTGGAATATGACCTATGTCCATATGACATTTTTATCTTAAAATTACTTCGGGAACAAGATAGTAAAGTGTTTTACACCTATTATAAATCACCCTGTATAGAAGATTATAAATAATTAATACCTATATCTTATCATTTTTAAAACTGAAGTAATTTACTGCACATCAGGTTTAACGTCTGCTGTATGCATCAAATTGGTTCTTAATTACAACCATAATGAGGGTGACAAATTTGTACTTCCAAAAGTTTGAGTGATTCATAACTACTTTCTAATGCCAAATAAATTAATAAGCCATTAGGGTAATTTTTGTACAAAATATGTTTAGTCTTCATCTGTTCTCAGAGCCTGTTGACATATTCCATTTGCGATTATTTTTGCATAGTGTTCTATACATTTATCTATTGTTAGTGCTTTTATTGTTGTTTATTGTTGTTTTGACCGCTCAATGGAGGAAATTGTTAAATGGAAACGTGGACAATCTTTGCAAGTTTCAGAAAAACAAATAGTAATGAATCTCGTCAGTTACCATTTAAATCAAACTAACGATTCGATATCCACTATAATCAAAAAAGTGTCCGAAATGAGTGGCGTGGGTGAAAAGAAGCTTTACAACGTGAGACAAGAGTACACTTCACCAGCTGGACTACTTCCTCCAAAAGAAAGGCCCAAGAAGCGCAAAATTGTTACATCTCGTGAAAACAAATACGACGGAGAAATGAAGAGTGACATTCGCAGAATAGTGCACCAGTTTTATCGGGACAATATACCGCCTACAATAAATTCTGTGTTAGCTGCAGTAAATGGCAATGCAAATTTGCCTAATTTTTCGCGCGCAACAATGCATCGCATACTGAGTGACATGGACTTTGTGTATGAAAAGCGTGGCAGAAAATCTATTTTAATTGAAAAGCAAGAAATAATCTCTTGGCGTCATCGTTATTTAAGCGAAATTCGTAATAATCGTGAAGTTGGATACAATATCGTGTATTTGGATGAAAATCGTGGGTAAATATCGGACATAGTGTATCGAAAGAATGGGTCGATAAATCGATTAAATCGCATCGGGATGCATTTATTCGTGGATTGACCACAGGTTTGAAAGCTCCTACAACTCGTGGTTCACGATTTGTCCTGTTACATGCAGGATGCAAAAACGGGTTTATTGATGGAGCAGAGCTGACTTTTTTGGCTAAGAAAAATACCCAAGATTACCATGATAAAATGGATGGACCCAACTTCGAAAAGTGGTTCGAACATCAGTTGATTCCGAATCTACCAGAAAAAACTGTTGTTGTTATGGACAATGCGTCTTACCACAGTAGAAAGTTAGAGCAAATTCCGAACAGTACTTCAAATAAAGCCGAAATTCAGGCATGGCTTCGGTCTAAAGATTTATTTTTTGAAGAGGACTATTTAAAAAACGAATTGTTGGAAGTAGTTAATACCTTCAAACGAAACTATGATGGGTATAAAATAGAAGAAATTGCAAAAAGGCACAATGTGAAGATCTTGAGACTCCCGCCCTACCATTGCGAACTGAATCCTATAGAATTGGTGTGGAGTGAAGTAAAAAGGTATTTAATTTAAATATTGTCGTAAACACTGTTTAATTTTGGCATTTATTGAATTGTAATGCAGCAAAAGCTTCCAAAATGTCATTTAAATAAATTTTTAATGTTATCAAAGGTCGACACCCAAGATATTATAAATACATAATTAAATTAAACATCCTTTGCTTAATTAGTTTATTGTCCATAATTTTCTTATTTAAAATTATAACATCCACGATTTATCACCATATTTTTTAATTATTTATTATTAATCTTTAAAAAGTAAATTTAATGCACAATTAAGCGGATTTTTTTTTAAGGTACGTAGCCGGACATAACACGAATTTTAAGGAGAATGAAGTCCGAAATTTAATCAGTGAAGCATATTTGCGAGTTACGCCAGAAAAATGGAATAACTATGTAAATCACGTAATAGCAACAGAAAGGACAATGTGGGAAGTCGATAATTTGTTAGAAGATATAGAACCAATTATTATAAATATAAATGATGCAGATAGTGATAGTGACATTAATAGTGAAGCGAACAATAGTGACAGCGAGTAGTGATACACGAATTGTACAATTTTTAAACTTTACAATTAAAAATTATAATCATTTACTGTTTTTTCCAATTTCTATTTTAAATATATAAACTCGATTGCCGTGAAACACATATTCGTTTTATTTATTTTTACCGGCTATCAAATCCACTAAATTTGGCGAATTTTATGCTTGTTAAAACCTAATTTTACTCATTAAAAAACTATGACAAGTTCCGATTAAAAGAATTATGTGTTTGTGATAACGGAGATCCTACTGTACGTAATTGTTTCGTTCTTAAACTTGTTTGAATGCCACTGACAAAACGTACCAGGTAATGAGGGATTATAGTTAAGCTGTCTCTATTACAATAGCCGGATTTGTTTGTCAGATGGGGGCATATTTTCTACAGAACACTTTTGTGGAGACATATGGCATCGCTGTTTGCCATAAGGCCCTGTACTGTCTAGTCACCCTGAGACGCAGTATAGAATTATCATTTTTTCAAAAATCAGTGCAAATTGTGAAGTGGTGGTATGCTGGAAGCAGATCAGGTGCAATAAGTGCCATGGTTGCCGTTACATTTGACAGATGCAAACAAATGAACAGCAAACTAATTTGTTGATGCTTTGAGATGCTTCAGTAATTTCAAGGCACCACTGATTTGTATTTTCGATATACCTTTAAGCTGATTGAAATCCATAACATATATTACCACCAAACACATTCCAATAGACTAACTTAAAAAAGCTCTCACGTTTAGTAATAATGATTACTATAACAAGGGTTGAAACTGATTTTTTGTAAATTCTATCTGATAGAAACTTGCTAATTTTGATAATACCGTTTAAGGGCATATGTGGAATTTATATTAGTAGTTTTTCAAGTTAAAAAAGGAATTCGCTAATTAGAATACCAATATTTTTGGGAAAAACTTTCTATTTATGTCTCCTTGTTTGTTTTAATTAAATTAACGTGTTCTTATTTTAAAGCTACCTTGTAATCAGTAAAATATTACAAACACAGCACGTCGCTCAGCGTCTGTAAGAAAAAAAATCGTTGTTTTTAGTTCAATTTCCCAACGAGAAAAAAATTACTAGTTTGGCGTCACACGACAGTTGTGCAACGTGAGATGAATAAACGCGCCGGATATTCAAATTCAAAGTGAGCATTACATACCAGCCGCGTTTAACCCAATTTTTCTTTAAGTTGTTTGATCTCCATACCAAAATTAACGTTTACATGGGGAATTGAGTAGAGACAAGCAGCTAGCTTTAGTCTTGTCAGCACTTCAATGAAATGGACGTAACTCATCTGCGGAGACCGTGTCCGCCATTTATATTGTATGAGGAAATTTCAACACGTAGTAAATACTAACGACAGTAACTGCTGAATTTAAGTCGGATTCCTGAAATATTCCCGGGAATAAATAGTCAGGGCCACATGATTGTTTGCAGCCTGTTCACATTCTACAGAAAAGAAAATACGGAAATATTTAAATTATGTTGCAGATAGACATACAATCTTATCTAACTGCGGTTTCTAATAATATTGTAGGAAACTAACTTAGTGTTCAGAATCAATCTAATTGACATTTCCTATGTTTTTCTAAAATATTTGCACTTCTATTCGCTAAACTTGGATGCTTGATTGTTTTTGAATGTGTTTTGATACTATCATTCATTACACTGCTTAAATTATATTAACGTCCTGAAGTACTGCTTAGAAAAAAGTCAATTCGACATTTTAGAAAGTTATTGTATCATTGTAAGTTACGATTTACATGGCAATAACTTAAGATTATCTCCTGTCCAACGTTATTATAACTGGAATTTAAAGTCTAGGAGCAGTCAAGATAAGCTTTGTAACAGTAAGTACATTAACACGCAGAGGCAAGAAACGATTTCTATTCAAATTAAAAACATGAGCGAGCACAATTTTACTACAGATAATTCCAATTAGACACCTCTACATCTAGAGTCGTTATCGCGCTGTACATACCTTATTGGAAAAAAGCTAGTTAACAGTAGTAGACTGCAAATGAATCTATTTGCATATAAAATAAGAATTTTCTTATTAAAATACCATAGCTCCTATCTAATATTTAACAGCTAATTTTTGCTAAATAGACACTAATTCTCGTTGGATTAGTATTTGTCCATAAAGAAATTGATGGAATGAGTAATACTAATAAAGAAAAAAAAATTTTTCAAAGAATATTCTAAATATTTCGGTTCACTGAATTGATTATAAATGATAATTTTATAATAATATACTGACGTTCATAAATAATATGTGACCAAAGCAGTATCGACATAAAACCCTGACCACTGGTAATAAGCATTTTTCTTTTTATTGTGGATATTTCACAAAAGTCCAATTGATCGACATTCCCTAAAAATATTATTTAAAGAATAACATAATATTGAGCAAAGATGTAAGTTATTACAATTAAAAAAGAAAGGCTGATTTTAGTAGAGAATAAAAAATAAAAGACTGCTTTCTACCTCAAAACGTGTTGACCTGATTTTTGGTATAAATATTTCTTAAAGCCCCTACGAGCGACATTTTACAAGTCATCGTCTCTGGGGTGCTGACGTCATAGTTTTTTTGAGCAAAAAGCTGAAGAGGAAAACCGCGTGTTTACTAGAAGTAATCACTATAAAGTATCTTATCCGTATATATTACAAAAAAAATTTGAAAAAGTTGATCAGAATGTAAAATTGTAGACCTCTGCAAAATTTCAGAAATATTAATCTATGGCAATTACATCTAATTAACATAATTTTATAAAAGTAACAACTTTTCTTATTGATGTTTTGCCTTTTTCAAAACAAAAAAGGTACTTTACCTAAACAAAAGATGCTTTTTAACTACTGCCAAGGCCTCCTTGATACGACCCCCGCACCACAGCGACTTTTAAAAGGTCCTTCCTTGAGTACCAAGGAGCATTTGTGCCAAAAAGTAGGGCTTCATTATTTTTTGTGAGGTAGATATCTATTATGCCTGTGTTATAAGGGATTGCCAATACCCAGATGTTTCTGTTTACATATGTTAATATTACACTTCAAACCCAAATGTGTGCCAATAATATTAATTCATTAATGAAAATATATATATTTTATCTTACAGTAGTAGCTTTTGATATATTTTATGCAATTGTTTTGAGAGGCTAAAACAGTTATTTACAAGTGACTGAAATGTATAAATTATACACTGTTACTGATTCAATGACAGTTGATTAGTTTATACCGCATTCGACCTTTATTGTACAAAAAGCGCTACTGTAAGGTAAAACGTCATATATCACATGTCAGTAAAATGCCATTATGCGCTCGTCAGAATTATCACAGCTGTGCTTATACACTAGTGTGTTAACAAAGAACCCACTCGCGCATAATGACTTATTTCTCTTACTTATAATATAAAACCTGGAGACTTACTAAAAAGAACTCTCAGCGGCTGACAAGAACACAAAGAGCACATGAAAGGCAAATGCTTGGAATAAAACTAATGGATAAGAAACGAAACACTTGGATACGCCAACAAACAAAAGTTAGCGATATTATGGAAAGAATTGCACAGCTAAAATGGCAATGGGCTGGTCATTTGGCTCGTAGACAGGATAATAGATGGACTAAAGCTACTTTACAGTGGAGACCGCGAAGCTACAAAAGAGGAAAGGGAAGACCAAGTAGAAGATGGCGGGATGATATACAAGATATGGCAGGAATACAGTGGATAACGTTAGCTATGGACAAAGAAAGATGGAAAATTTTGGGGAAGGCCTACGTCCAACAATGGATGGAAAAAGGCTCATCGTGATCGTGATCGTGATCGTGATAATATAATGCACTATTATGCTACTACCTGCAATTTACAATTTACTTCGGAACTTCATAGTGTCCCTTATATTCCGCGGAAGGTATTATTTGCTTGGGTTGAGCACCATCCATATTAACATCCCTTAAATGTTAAAATGTGCTTACTTTCTTCGTAGCTTAAGAAACTATTATTATTTCCTAAATATTTTATTATCCTATCGAAAATTAATACCCTGAGTTTACTTTATCGTTGAACAAGAGAGCTACGTTTCCATGACTACTTACAGTAATAACAGTATATTAGTCGATGATTTAGTAATTGCAAGAAGGCAATGTATTACAGAGTTTACTTAAAAATTTAACATGTACCGAGAGACGCCTGTGATTCGTGTTATATGGTTGGCAGTTTTTATTGTTGTATGTCAAATTAGAGGTTATCAGGTTAGGTTTTGCGTAAGTCTGTATCTGTGTATTAGTAGTGCCAGTTTACGTCAAATTCGAGCTTAGTAGACTAGGCTTTGTTTCAGTATGTGTCAGACTGACGTAAAACCAAACCCCCAATTTGACGTGACGGGCTCGACCGTCATGTACTACCTCGGCCATGAATGCTTAGCTACCGACCTAATCTCACAAATAGCTATAATAGGACCATATGAACACAGGAGTCGGTGTTTAAGATACCTGGTACTCAGCATGGCTAGCCCTTGTTCATAACAAACAAACATTGCTGCCTTGCAGTTACTATAGTGTCAACTAATTATTATTATAGGTAAACAGTCATGGAAATGTAGCTCCCATGTTCAGCGATAAAGTAAACTCATGGTATATTAGAAAATTATTCATAAAACAACCTGCTTCCCACATGGATAAACATTCAGCACCGTTGGAATTATAATTGTACATTTAAGATAGTACGTTAAGTTTTAGGTATCAATAAATAATGCATTACTTAACTAGTGCTTTATATAAAAATCTTAACTTTTAAATCAGAAGCACATTAAGAATATTTTTTCGATAGTCATACGCAAACGTCTAAAAGTAGTTGAACAGACGATCACGCTGGATAACTGAAGAAATTAGTAAGGAAAATAGTCGCAAAACATTCTTGATTCGATCATGTGCTACGAGCCGTGTTAAACCATTATGAGGAGTGCATGAAATGTTCGCTGGGCGACTTAGAAAAAACACAAACAAACCCTCCCATAAGCTCAATGCATTTATTACAACGTTACGTTAAGAGCATTTAAATCAATTTTATAGACATACTCTTGGAGGGCTTTAAAATAGCTGTTCACCTGGTTGATCACTCACCCATTTGACTAAAATTTATTGACGCCCAATAATATATTTAGGTTTCATAACAAAAATTAATCGCTGGAATCTAGATCCGAAGAATTCGGGGGATGGAAAACCAATTGGAAATGAAATTTAGCAAGTTTTTTGATAAAATACATCTTTCGCGCTCCAAAAAAGGACGTTTTTCTATGATCTTCTTCAATTTTTCGAGCAATGTACAATGCCATTGAGATTTTTTCGTGGTACCTTTTTCCTATTAAGATTATACCTTTGGCGTTCCAAAATAGTGATGCGTCCTCTTTTCCGGCCGACAAAACGCTCTTTGCTTTCTTTTGTGTCAGTGAGTCAGGAAGTTTCCAGTGCATCGACTGTTATTTGGGTTCAGCTGCGTAGTAGTGAACCGATGTCTTATCCATCGTTACGCATAATCACGATTGTACTTCGCAACCAACGGGCCGAGACTTGAAACATATCCAAAACTTCGGTAATTATATAATGTGCTCGTTCCATTGAGATGCAAGTGGATTCAGCTATTTAATGTAAGTTGACGCGGCAGTCAGCCAAAACAATACCTTGGTCTCATTCAACGAATTTTGAAATACCCGGACGTCCACTGCGGGGGTCATCGCTACAGCTCTGACGTCCATACTTAAACATCGAAGCCCACTTGTTCATTGCTTGTAATGACGGGAACTATTGCCCTAACACATTGCCCATATTTGCTTTCATGGCGCCTACTGTTAATCCTACTCAGGCCTTGAACACTAAACTACTTAATATATTTTTCTGAATTTTCGTTTTATGATCTTATGACAGATGAAGTTCTTCAAAACACCTAGAAACGATACAATAGCGGCGGAATTTGTACGTCGCTCAGCGAACATTTCATGCAATTCTCGTTCCATTTTGCATATAAATTCTAAAAATCTGCATATACTATGTATAAATTAAATGCTGTCAATTAAACGAGCATAAGTATAGTATTTGAACCAGAAACTGGAAAGCTATTTAAAATCAGGCCAGTATTGAAAGCAGTAAGTCCCGTAATTTAATTCATAAAATGAATGTTTGAATGTCATTCAGTGACACTTCGATAACAACCTTCTGATTTGACATATGCATTGGGAATTTTATAAGACATATACGTTTTTCAGCATTTTTTATGCTAGTATGTGGTTTTAAAAACTGAGATTAAAGAACTAGCACCTACTTAAATCATGCAAAATGTTACAATTCCTTAACAAAACAGTTACACGTACAGTCGTGTGCAAATAAATCTGGGACAGTGTTTTTTTCACATGCAGATTCAGTTAAGAATTGAAGAATATCTCCATGGATTTCCTCTTATCAGAAAGAGTTACATTAAACTTTAACAGGTACTGAAACCCCTAACTCTCTCTGATAAGAGGAAATCCATGGAAATATTCTTCAAATTCTTAACTGAATCTGCATGTGAAAAAAACACTGTCCCAGAATTATTTGCACACGACTGTACAATTTACAGATGGACTGTCATTACTTCAAAGAACATTAGAAAATTATCTATTGACTAGCGTTCTGCACCCAAATTGGGCGCGAAATAATTCATTTAATGCAATTTGTACAAGAGTGATTCATTTTGTGTGTCGAGTTAATTTTGAGGTTAGAAAATCCACATAAAAAAAGTCACTTATAAAAATTTGAAAAACCCTACTACTGGCTTACTTGCGTCGCCCTGAGTCGATTGACACCAAAATCAGCCAATTCGGCCCGCGAGTTCGCTCTCAAAGTGGCGTCAAGCAAGCAAGCAATGAAAATTATTATGTCGGATTGTATGAAACCAACTTAGACAGAACTTACTCTTTTCAATGATGTACTTGATTTTACATAGCTTTCCAATTTGTGATTGGAATACTATACTACGCAGTATACTGTTGTATGCTGTATTCTATTCTCCTTAACTTTGAGAATATGTATATAGCCTTTGCAAAACCATTAAAAGTTTACTTTCTAATGCACAAAAACGTACGGAGGCATTCGTTTTTTTATGGAAAAAGGTTGAAATTTACTTGTGCAAATAAATATATAATAATATTCTTCTTAAAAATAGGTGGTTGACGTTAATGCTCAGTTAAATACATAAAAATAATGAATTGGGCATATCGGTTTTCTCTTCTTAACTTCGCACACAATAAATACAAACTACATCGTTCCATAGAAGGCCAATTAAATTCTGAAGATTTACGAACAAGCACCAAAGTAAATAATTTAAAACTCAATACCCATTATGAATTTATTTAAAAAACAGCATTTATATGAAAACTAATTGTAGTGGATATTGCGCGTCGAGTATAACATCTGAAGATTTCATGTTTTAAAGTGTGTCTACATAATTACATGTAAAATCAAGTTGAATAAATAAATGGCAGAAATCCTTACGTTTGTGTAGCTGCTCTAAAACTATTACCATTTTATAAATATAAATTTGGCATTCGCGTTTAATATCTTAACAATTCAGATAGATATCTGATTGTGCAATGCATTCTAATTAGTAAGGATTGGATTTAGGTAAACTTTTTAAAAATGTTTATATTGAAGATAAACATGGTGTTTCTGTAGGTTTTGTAGAACATTAAAAAATACTTAATTTTGATGATGTAAATATATACGATCACAGGACGTAAAACAACTGCTAACCAGGAAATGATATAGATAAACTACACAGAATACACAAAAACACAAACAGGCAAGTAACTTTAAAACGGTACCCCGAAGTGGTAGAGTCAATTTCGTTTTAAGTTTGCGAATAAGGATAAGATCCTTAAACTGTAAATTTGTTGGACTTCATTTCTTCTTTTCCCTCCTAGATTGTACATGTCTTTGCCTCATTAGATTACTGTTAGTGTATTAATTTATAGACTAAAATAGACCAGGCCTGATATGTGTTATATTAATTTTTGTTCAATATTTTTTATTTTTAATGCGTCAATTGAAAATAATTCATAAATATCGATCCAAAACGACAAAGTTTTGTTAACGTTTTAGAACGGCTGTAATTTTTGAATAAACATTTATCTTTTGTTTAATACAGTATTAAAACAATGTCGCCTTTATTAACTGTATATGATCTGGTTTAAGAAACTGGGAAATAGTTGATAGATTTGCAGTTTGACAGGCCCTGGCAAACTATAAAGTTCAATAATCTCATATTTCTAAATAATTACTTATTGCTAAAAAACATTCTTGGGATTGTCTATTATACATTTTCTTGCGACAGATACATTACCGTTTCTGTATGTTTATATTTCAAGCCTAAACGTGATTTATAAAACAAAACGTAAAATTTGACTCAAAGACTTTCAGGAAACTTTAGCTTGTTTAATCATAGAGTAACCTTACTACCTACATACTATTAAATTTTGATTGAGGTTTATATCCTTGGTATAGCTGCCGCTGTAGCTGCTCGTAAAATATACGCTAATAATTACATTTCATTGAATTTAACTTTCAAAGTATTGACATTATAGATTTTCATCTCATTTGTTACTCAGCGGCGACTAAAGAAGAATATAAATTATCTTCGGGGTCTGTTCTAAGTATAATTGCAGATAACCTGTTCCTACTGTATATATTTTATGTGCTTGTAAATTTACGTCCAGTAAAATTTATGGCATAAATACAACCGGACGATGTAAAATTCCAGCTAATACACTGCGACATGGTCTAAATTTATGCCTAATTAGTAATGCACATTTTAAATTGTAGACGCAGTCACTGTTACGCAAAGATTAATTTTTATTTTTGATGTAATAAAAATGTGAGGCCCTACCTCAGGAGCATATTCTACTATAATCGAAATGAACAAAAAAGTTGTTATAGACATTAGTCCGAAATTGCATCTTAGGAGAGCTATAGCCCTGAAATTTATTTAATTAAAATAATTCCAAATTTTTTTTTTTATAATTTTCCAGATTCATGCAATGTTGTATATAGAATTAAATAACCGCAAAGGAAATTTAAATTAGGTTGAAAAGAGGTTGTTCATGTAAAGGTGAGAAGATGACTTTGTAAAACCAACATTTTCGTCAATTATAGTTGAATCTTTGAAAAACTCTTACTGTTTTACATACAAAATGTGTTCTTGGTTTTAAGTCCTAAAGATTGAAATGGGTTTAATTATAAGAAATATAAAGTTGGCTAATAAACAATTTACCTGCTCTTAATTCTTAAATAAAATATTATGAACGTTGAATGTGGGCCAAAGACGTGGTTTAAGTAATCCCCTGACCTCCAGAACAAAGTGTGGTAAAGCACTATCGTGCATAAAATAATTGACTTGTCTTTGTTTCACGGGTACTCCATCCAACAGTACAAGCAACTCATTATCCAGGAAATGTAGATAGCATGGTCGATACAAGATGAGTTATAAGTAGATAAAATAAATTATAGTCACCTTTCAATTTTTATAATTAAGCATTTGAATCTTTAGGTTATATTTTCTCGAAAACCATTTTTATGAGTGGTTTTAAATGAGAGTATATTTTTTATGTAAAAAGTTGTTCGAATATCCAACTAAAATTGATACACAATTCGATTTAATTCGATACAAAATAATTTTCAAGTTAATCTAATTTAGCACACCTCCTTACAGTGTAATTTCGATTAGAAGGCTAGAACCCACATTTTTATTACACCTTGTATACTCCAAATCCACGATCTGCTTCAAACGTCTTATGAAATTCATTGGTAAAAATGTCTAGGATTTTTTTTTCTGAAGGCAGGTATAATCATTTTTTATGCGGCGCAGGCCATTGACACACTTCTAAGGTCCTTTTGTAAAGTTTCCAAAATGGCGATCTCGATGCAGATAGGGGAGCTTTTAACGGCCGAAAAGGAGCGTTGTAGATTGGTCGATAAGAACTTAATCGTTCTATTGCAGGGACCTTATTGAGACAAACAACGGTTATCTCCTCTTCAAAGTAATCGAGTTCCTGCTGAAATTATTGTCATGCGTTTGACGATCGGGCAACTCGACCGAAACTGGCGCTGGACAAATACGGTTAATTTAAATAGGCGTTATTTATGCAATTTAATGTGGCATATACTATTATAACTATACTACGGCTAGGGTGCTTGGTTGCTTAAATACCGTTAAAATTGTTCATTCAAGTGCTACTGCGATCATCTTAAGGTGGCGATAATACTTCTAGATAATTTAAGTAGTAATTCGGTTGAGTCAAATTGCTCTACTGCTTCAAACGCTTTCCATAAAAAATCCTTGAATTAATACTTATCAAGAGATGCTTTAAGCACCAATAAAAAGCATAAAATTATAAAGTATGATCAAACATTATTTTCATCTAGTATTGTCATGGAATAGTTCCTAATTTCTGAATGCAACTCTAACTCATTTAAAAATAAAATTCCAAGTTTGACATTAAAGTATAAATGTAGTTGCATTCATTAATGGGGAACTATTCCATGCCCATAATAATAATAATGGTGAGGCACTAACACCCCATGAAGGAGCCATGCCCATACTAGATGAAAATAATTTTTGATCATACTACACTTAGGTCATGTATCATTAAGATCAGTTATTTAATGTCGTTTTAATGTATGTATGTATGAATGTATGTATGTACGAGTATGTATTGTCGGTAAATTCATTTTACCCTGCGGTGTAGAGGCTACTGGTTTATAAGCATGCGTCTGGCGGTACAATGCTTAACTGGCCCCGGATTCGGGTTGCAAAGTTGGAGCGCGTCGTTTGTGCTTGCGCAGCAAACATTGTGTGAGTTGTGTGTCTTGGTGATACGTTGATCGTATTACTCTATCTCTTAGGTGTGTAGTTCTGAGTACAGCATGGTTATTTTGATGCCCAACTGTGAATGGTCTCGCTGAGCCCGATTCCAATCGCCAAGGCCGCGGAAAAATTTCCGCCCCCGCAGGATTCGAGCCGAGGATTTGCTTAATGCAAGCCTAGCGCTTTCCCAACTGCGCTACCTGGTTTCTTGGGTGGCTAAAATGTACCATATTTTAAACTGAAATGGTTCGGCAGATTTAGATACAAAACACTAAAAACAATAGTTCCACAAATAATTCTTTAAAGTTCAGTATTTATAGGAAGCCCAGTTGTACTAACCATATTATTCCTATCCTCCTTTCATTCCTTATCCCATAAACTTGCTAATTTTCAATTTTTATTCAGACGTTTACTTTCCATTCTTATGTCAACAGAAAATTTAGATATTGAATTTAACATCATTAAATACATTGCCATTAAAAACGGTTATCCTCTTCAACTCATTTTACCCATTTATTATAAACTCCTTATAAAACTTTCAAAAAACCTAACCCCTATAAATAATTTTGAAAACAAAACTTTTTATTCAATCCCTTATTATGGTACTATATCTATGTCCATAAAAACATTTTTAGTAAATGCAATTTTCAAATTTCCTTTTCTACTACCAATTCCCTTCAGAAATTGGTAGTCTTCAATAATGATCCCACCCCTTTACAAAATTTTACATATAGCTAACAAAGGTAGGTTGTTGAATTTACTCTAAATTGTTGAAAGTATGTCCAATAATAATGAATTCAGACTTATTGAAGTCACAGATTTTGATACAAATTACATTTTCCTGAATATTAAATAGTTGTTTGGTCTTTGGCTGATTTCTGGCCTTCATTGGTTTTCACTTTGTCCTTTTATTTTTTGACCCTCCTGGTAATTTCAGTGTCATTGAATCTAGAGACTTTTTGACCTGTTTTAGTTACTATTGTATTAAAAATATATTCTTGAAGCTAACTCCTTCAAAGTTAGTATCTATTTCGCTTGCTTTAATTTTAATTTTTATATTGTGATTTATTAACCAGTATAACGATCTTTATAACGTAGTTTGCTGGTTAATTAATTTTTTCTTCTCCAATGTGATGTGTTTTGTGAATTTTATTGCTACCTCCTCTTCAACGTTACAACCTAACCTCAGTTTTAACTTAACCTACAAATGTAACACGTGTTTTTTTTACTACCAGTAAGTTAATTTCTTTACTATGTACACTATTCTTAAACATCTGCCTCTGTAGATGATCATTTTGGCCCGAAGATGAAACCAGCCTGATTTCGAAACATATCGCCAATTTAAATAAATGTACGTGGAGAAGACTACTGATTTTTATTGCTTCGTATCAAGACACCTCCACTATTAGCGTGATGGATCACTTTCCTAGTAATACAAAATATGAGTTTTTATTCTTTATAATTTTAAACATTTCGAGGTGCACCTCTCCAATATTTCTACTTCCCTCGTCTAAAAGGCGAAGGAAGTATTGTAATCGCAAAAAATCACGTTCCGAGATTTCTTGAGATCTTTACCTTTCAGGTGACGAAAAACTATTTGTTGGAGGACGACGATATTTTGCATGCAGATTATATGCCCTCCTGGCATAAAACCGAGAAAATTTTGATAAAACATAAATAACGCGAGTACCTTAAAAAAGAAAATACTACCTATTTTTGATTTAACTCAAGAAGTATTACTTAAATAAAAGTAATATTTTGCACATAGATTAGATTAGATTAGATTAGATTTCACGACTGCCTTTTGCTGGCATGCGCACGTCAGCCCTTAGGGCTTTTTGTACTGTCGGGAGTTTTCAAGTTAGCAAGCCGACATCCGTATCTTTTACTAGACTTGCAATGTCCCCTACTAGCTTGCGGTTGTCAATAGAGTTAAGGCTCAAATCGAGTTGGTGTCTTTTACGCTCTAATGCTGGGCATTCAAAGAGGATATGATAGGCTGTTTCATCATCCTCTTGGCATAGTCTGCAAACAGGTTCATCTCTATAGATATTGATCCTGTGCATAAATTCTCTGAATGCTCCAGTGCCTGTTAGTAGACTGACTACTTGCTTGATTCGAGTTCTGTTCAGTCTCAACAGGGTTTTGGTGGTATGTGGATTCGGAGTTTTTAGCAATCTTTTGCAGTGTGTTGCTTGATTGTAGTTTCTCCACCTTAGTTGGTGTGCGGTATTGACCCATTCGTTAATGGCTGAGCGGGCTTGGTTTTTCTGAATGCTTAGACCAGGTTCTGGACCGGTCATTGCATTACGGGCTGCTTCTTTTGCGAGCTTGTCCGCCTTTTCGTTTCCTTCAATACCTTGGTGACCTGGGATCCAGCATAATTTTACTGTATTTCCCTGGCTTAAAGTTTGAAGTTGGGATTTGCATTCCTTGACCAGTCTCGATGAAGTACTGAAAGCGTTTAACGCTTTCAATGCTGCCTGACTGTCTGAGAGAATGTGTATGTCTCGATTGAGCAGCTTCTTTTCTATGCTGATGTTTGCGCATACGTTAATAGCTTGTACTTCAGCCTGAAAGATGTTACAAAACTTTCCTAGACTGACTTTTTCGTTGGTTCTAGGATTGGTACTGTACACACCGGATTATATGCCCTCCTGGCATAAAACCGAGAAAATTTTGATAAAACATAAATAACGCGAGTACCTTAAAAAAGAAAATACTACCTATTTTTGATTTAACTCAAGAAGTATTACTTAAATAAAAGTAATATTTTGCACATAGCTCAAGTTTTTACCCTTGACGAAAAAGGTCATATTTTGGACCCAATGTAGACAAGGTAAACACATTTAAAAAATAAAATGTTGTTTAATTTTGTTTCAACTGAGAAATAGATCAAAGTGATAATTTTCACATAGCTCAGACTTTACCCTTAATAATGAGAACCAACAGATACAAGTTAAATGTTTTAAAAAATAAAACTGAGATCAACAATAAATGCCTTCTAATTAAGGCATTTAAGCCGCATCGCACCGATTGGGGGCGTCCTCGGAGGGCGAGACAGCGAACGCCTGTTTTACGTCAGGCTGTCGGGCCGATCTTTGAAATCGCATTCGTAGGCTCGTTTGCAGGCACTAAAGTTGGAATTCTGTCGCCGTTAATGTTGTTTTATTTGAAAATTGCATTACCACGTGCTTCCTTCTATTGTTTGAGTATTAGTTTGAACGTGAAGATATTTCTACTTCTATTTTGCTTTAATTTTTAAAATTGTTTGGTATCGTAACGTCCACTTGCTAGGAAAGTTTTGAGTAAAGCCCTTTTTTCTTCAGCTATCGAGTATAATACACGAAGTAGTACTTTTATTTCTGGCTGAGCTGATAAAATAGTTGCACAATGTCTTGCATACCCAACAGGAAAATGGTATTCACTTGTAGAAGTCTTGAGTATTACATATATGTATAAATGTTTAAATTAATTTTGTACATTGCTGAAGATCCTTGCTGCTATATTCTTAAAAAAATGCAACATCTTCTAAGCAACAGTAATTTACAATAATTTTTACATATCCACGTATTCTAAATGTGGGAAATATTAAACACTAATATTTACACATACTGCAATATGAAATGAAAATGAAATGTAATCTTTTCTTTATCGGTACAACAAGGGTTTCGGAAACCACAGCAGTTAAAGAAACGGTTAAATAATGGAAGATAATTGTATGGTGGATTTAATAACTTCTCTACCTATTGATACCATACCTCATTTACATTACCGATAAATGAAGTAACACAGTAAGATCTAAAAACGATATCATGCCGTTTCCATTTTCCATATGATGTCAAATTTATGCTTCCAACAGCGTAGTTCTAAGAAGATGAAGAATGGTATTGTGTTAGTGTTAGAAGATTGTTTACTCGTTTGGAGTAAAACTTCGCCTCTGACGTTATTGTAAATATAAATTTCAATTTTCGGATAACTATACTGCATGTTCTGTAGTCTATAATGCCGTTTTCGATATCATCTTCCTTTTTCTGTTACTTTTGTTATAATTCTATCCATGACCATATTAAAAAGCAAGGGGTTTAAGCTATACCCGTGACGCATTCTTGTTTTGTTGTTGTTTCCCATTTCGTTGTCCGTATTCATAACCATTATTAGTTGTACTATTTCCGGAGAAATTTCCTTTTCTTCATGTATTTTTCTAACATCTTTAAGACGAACGCGACCTACATTTTATTATAAAATTGTTTTTGATTTCTGCTGTCAAAAATGTAAACCTTTGTTAAATCGCTATTTATGGATTTATAACAGTAAAATGAAGGTCGAAAAATAAATACTGTGTGCAACGTCGTGCTAGAAGCTTTATTTCACTTGACACAATTTTGATGTCGCCTGCAATAAACAGTCACTTTTATCACTTGAAATAAAAGCACGTATGCAATATACTGGTTAAATTTTTTAATCAGGGCTATGTGATTTGATTAATTGATATTATACGACGGTTGGTATAACCTGTTATACAAAGGATTGTATAATCCATATCACCGCAGTTACTCAAATAACTGTTGTAATCCACGACAACTAAGGAAAATCACGCATTCTTATTGGTTTCTAACCTTATGAATGGTATAGCCCATCTTCTTCTTACAGGTTCTATATCAATTTGGTTGCATTGCTAAAAAATCACTTAAAATACGCAATGTGATTCGAGAACCTTCTATAAAATATATCGAAGTTAATATCATCGTAAATACTATTTTTAAGAGGGATAGTTGTAATTTAGTAGTTGACTGAAGTTTTCATCCTTAATAACTTCTTGTTGATTTGCTTTATATAAAATTTACTGTTGTGAAACAACGTCGTTATTACCGTTTTGATATTATTAATAAATGAGTACCTATTAGGAAATGTTTAATCGTTTAATGTAAATGGTTATTATGATGGTATTATACGGCGAGCAACATTACAAATTAGAAATTAAAAAACTAAAATAAAAATACAAGGAAATTCACTGGTAAGTAGAAGCATTAAATTCTTAGAACAGAAAATAGACAGGAAGCCGCATTTGTAAGAAATCCGTGCGACCGCGATGGGTTTTCAAAATGGCGGATGGTTGTTTCCTTTTGGCAGTGGCGTATCATATCGAGAGGGTGCATGTGCAGCAAACAATTTCAACAGTTTTATTAAGTGCACTTTACACTATGTGATTTATGACTACATGTGATTTTGTGTGACTTCAGTCACTGTCTGTAATTTAAATTGCTTCCTCAGATTGTGTGATTACAAATAATGACTCCATTATACGTTCCCTTCTATGTCCATGACTATTGATGTGTACACGTACGTATGACAAGTGACATGTTCAGAGGAATTATCTCTCTAATTGAAGTGAAAAGTAATTTTAATACTTACTGATGGAATGTAATGCCCAAAGTCCTGGTATTTGGGTCTGAGAACAGCCAAAATTAATCTCAAACTAACTAAAACCCACAACTGTCAAACCGGTATCACACCTCATTAGTCATAAATGGGTTTTCAAAATGGCCGTTTCCGTCGCCTAGATATTACAGCCAAGTTAAAAGAAATGCGCCTTCCTGTCTATTTTCTGTTCTAAGATTAAATTCCAAAACTAGGCAACCCAAAATACATATTACAACCACTGTGTGATCTATATTTTTTAAATTTATGGTATTAGGAATCAGAGATTCAGAGAAAATAAGTGTGAACGACTGTTCCTGTTACATTTCCCACAAATAAATGTGTGCAACTAATATGATCCCCTAGAATTCCGCACCAAACATTTACAAAATACACTCTCTGAAAATGTGAAGTTAACTTGTACATAATAATGACAATTGTGTTTGTTAACTCTACCATTGTTACTAAAATATGCTTCATTGCTGAAAGCAACGTTGTTACAACTTATTACTCAAAATGCCCATTTCCCATCTCCATTTAGATTTATAACCGATGTTTGTAAGAAATTTTAAAAATCTCGGATGACAACTTTTTTTAAACAAAATCAAATGTAACAATGTCAAGTAATAAACAGGAACGGTGTTAAAAAATTGATAAAGTTAACAAATTAAATAAAAACTTTCTGACAGCCACCTATTAGACACAAAAACAGCTCATAACTCTGAAATGCATGGTTTTCGGGTATATATATGTTTATAACAGTATGTATCGAGAGATCCAAAAAAAACTGTTCCTCAGCGGGCTGTGGAAATTCAACGTATGAATAATATGTTGGTGACACTGTACGTCAATGTCAAATTCGAATTTATCAGGTTAGGTTTTCCGTCAGTTTTGACACAAAATGACGCAAATCCTAACCTGATAACCTCGAATTTGACATTGACGTACAGTGTCACCAACATATTATTCATACGTTGAATTTCCACAGCCCGCTGAGGAACAGTTTTTTTTGGATCTCTCGATATCAACTTTTTAATAGTGTGCGTACGTAGAATAATATCCCAAGGTTTGGTAATCATTTTAGAATCACCCTGTCTATTAATTTTTCATACACAGGTAAAAATAAAATTATGCCTTGTCAAACAAGTTACTATTTTTCTCCAATCCGAATAAACCTGAAAATTAACAACGTTACGTTACGTTTTTGCCGGTCTTGGTAGAAATACAGCATGTTCATTAAAAAAGTTCAAAAGGGTCGGCTGTGGAAAAACGTATGAAGAATATGTTGGTGGCACTGTAAGTCTATGTCAAATGCGAAGTTAGCAGGTTAGGTTTTGCAGTCTGTGTCAAAACTGACGGAAATTCTAACCTACGCTTCGGTTCGCTAATTTAAGAGAGATTCATTAAATAAATTTTTAAAAAAGTATGCTTCGGCCAGGAATCGAACCAGGGCCGCCCGCGTGGCAGGCGAGCATTCTACCCCTAGACCAACGTTGCTTAGTTGAATAAGAAGCTGTTATAATGATATATGAACATAGTGAATCACGCGAGCTAACACCACTCGGCCACAGCAGCTGTCACACCACAGACTACGGGGATAGACACTACGCTTCGCTACTTAGAGGATTTAATTAAATTAAAACTTTTTCGTACTTTTTTGAAAATAAAAACCGGCCTACGATCTAAGTCTAAAAATTAGCAAACTTTTAAGCCATCATACAACTTAATCGGTCCAGTATCTTCGGAGGAGATAGCGAACAAACATAGAAATAAAGAAAGAAAGAAAGAGAGCAACGATTTTATGTTATAGGATGATAATAACACCTTAGCAACGAGTTGCGTTAACATTAATTTAACAGCACAAGTGTTGTTAAGAAAAATAACATGCCGATACTTTATTAGTATTTAATCTCATGTTGGCAGTACTGAGGTGTATAGTCAGTGACAATGTAAGCCTATGTCAAATTCGATGTTAGTAGGTTAGGTTTTATTTGTTATTTGACGCAAAACTTAACCAGCTAATCTCGAATTTAACATAACCTGACAGTGCTACCAACAATACAGTATTGAGTGATAATACCACAGCCATAGCAGATATATGTCTTGCTATTGTGTCATTAATAACAATGTTTTCTATTTTTTTAAAAAGATTAGTATTTTAGGATAAAATAAACCGTGTTGCGATATACGTAACGTTATCTGCTTTGTACATTACACGAGAATATTAAAGAACTCGCTCCTAACGTCGCTCGTTCATTCAAACTATTCTCTCGTAATGTAAAAAGCTTGATAACGTTACTTGCATAGTAAATTATATTACATTACGAGTGCGGTGGGTAGCATTTTACAGCGCGAGATTTGAATTTTTGAAACACGACGCGACGCAAAGTGTTTTAATAAAACTGAGCGATGTAAAATACTAAACGCACGATTATAGTAATACCAAAGATAATTATGCTCTTGGGTAATATATTTTTTTTACATATATGTTTTTAACATTCTCGAGAAATTCGAGATCTTTCTTCCGAATATTAAAACCACCACTGCTAGCAATTAAGCTACATGCAGTACATATTGTAAAACGTTTTGAAACGCATAAAGTCAAAGTAGTAAATATTAATCTCCTTTATTTCTCTAAAACTCAACCGACGAAGAATTACGTAACTAGCGTGTTTGCAAATAGTCTTTATTACTACAAAGCATTTTTTTCTATTGAAGGATATTGGAAAACTAAAAATTATCTAGGAATTTTACCGCATCGGGATGCCTAAAAACATTGAGTAACTAAAATCTTAGTTACTGTGGACGTCAACTGTGAATGTGTTATTTACACGTCAGAAGGCCAAAACAGTTACTCCCGTACTACTATTTCTTATTGTCTAGCAACGACGATAGCATACCAGATCATGCACTATTCACGTCGGAAAAGTATAATGTTTCGTTTAATCGTAGAAAAAATAGTAAATTTGAACTTCATCTATTGTTTTGGAGGAAGTGTTAACTCGGTCCGCGACCATGCAAATAGTTAGCTTTTTAATGTGTTTTCGATAAAGATGTACACATTTTTATTAATAAGACATTTTGCTGTTATTTTGGAGTCGGACTATATTTTCATTGTATTATTTTTGTCTATTCCCAGTAGGTTGGACAAAATAGGTTATACTTTGAGATATGTCGCTATCAAATAAGCAGGTTGCAGAAGCAGAAAAGAAATTCTTCCAAATTTCGTCTCGGGGTTATTAGGGAGAAGCTTCTATTTAAATATTTTCCAGTATCATTAGGTTCATCGTATTCACTTACGACATACATATTTTTTCCTAATTCGAAATCCATTAACAAATTCTCTAGTGCCATAAATGCAAAATATAGCACTAAGTTCGTTCATATTTCAGGTTTTAATTACCCTAGTTGAAGAGTCTAGTGTAGAATAGTATTACTGTCATATTCTATTTATTTTTGGAATGACTTCTCTAATGTTCAGTGTTAAATAAATCTAACACTAAGTTGCAAAATTAATTTTTTGATGGTTTGAGTATTTACACTCCTGCAAGTAATGTAAAAAAGGTAACAAGCCTTTTTAGCAAAAAAAAACAGATTGGTGTTCTTATTGTAAAGGATCGTCTTTCAGTTATAATACATAATATGTTAAATCATAAGATAAACCAGTAGAGAAATAAGGGAAACTTTTTAAAAACAAGTAACGGTCCAAAGGAATCGTATTATAATTTCAAAATATCTCTTAATGATGTTTAAGAGTGTATGCAATTAGACATATTTATATTTCTTTTTAAAATGCAATTCTTAGCAATTATTGCTGTTTAAAATAATATGCTTTATTGCTATATAATAAAAAGGTAGGAAGGTCAGGAAGACCCTGTTCTTCCACCCGCACCGTAACATTTACAAACATATTTTATGTATAAATAATTAAATTAGCTGCGAAAAAATATTTACAATTAATAATGTTTGATGTATTTTTTGACCTCAACATTTGGTAAAGTTTGTTTACAATGTGTTGGCCTTCATTATGGGCCAAAATGACTAAACTCTGAGATCTTTAATATACGAATGGTTGTATGACTTGCACGTGAAAGTGAAAGATAAAGAACGGTGTACCATAACTAGTTCAATAAAAGAAACAATTTTCCGTAAAATTTATTAGGAAATCTAGAAAGGTTCTAACATGTCCACAGATATGTAACTTTGCAAAATAGTAGGATGCTAAAGATAACCGCCCACACAATAGTCTTGAAAATTTTATTACACAACTAGAGACAGAGACGTTGTAACTTAATTAGCAGTGGTATTTAACTTTCGATTTTTCTCGTAAATAGTTTTTTATGGGGGCAACCATAGAAACTTCGTCGATTAAAAAAATATTTAAAAAACTCAGGACAGAGTCTTGTATCTAAAACCAAATCTATAAAGAGCTTTATCAGAACTTCCCTCACAAGTGGACGTTGTGATACTAAACCATTGTAAAAATCAAAGGAAACTAAGGGTAAAACTATATTCACGTTCGTAATAATACTAAAATAATAAAAAGAAACACTTGGCAATGCGAATTAAATCAATTTCAAATTAAAAAAATTACCAGCGATGAGATTCGAACTACAGCTCCTGCATTTTAATGTTCTGTGCCCAAAGTAAAACACGCCTTCGCTGCCTTGACCACAAAGGATTCTTTCGATCGGTGAGTTGAGGCTATATTAAATAGAACGCATTCATTGTTAACCGATGTTTTATTTTTCAAAACATTTATTCTGTATCTGTTGGTTCTCATTTTTCTCTGAGGTATGTCTAAATTGCTACTTTTATCTATTTCTCAGTTAAATCAAAAATAAACAAAAAAAAATTTTAAAGCGCTCAATCTGTATATATTTGTCTGATATTTTTCTCAGTTTCATACCAGACAAACATATAATCTGTATGTAAAATATCGTCTTCCTCCAACAAATAGTTTTCAAGTTATACCGTCAACGGATAACCATCTAGGGACCCTGAAACGTAAAGTTCTGAAGAAATCTCGGAAGGTGACTTTTTCGTGATTACAATACTTCCTTCGTCTTTTAGACGACGGAAGTAAAAATTATCAGCGATCGCGGATTAGACCTACAGCGCCTGCGAACCCGAATTTAATTCCGGGCGCTTAATGCACGGATCCATCGAGGACCTCTCCGGGCTTTGCGATATGCGGCTATATTTAACTGAATGGACTCGTTAAAACGTTTTGACTCTTTTACGATATTACCCCGTCTCTGTTGGGCTCCATTTTCGTCATGTGTATTAAGTGACCTATGTGTAAATGATTGTTTTATCTATTTCTCAGTTAATGCAAAAATAAACACAGTGTTATTTTATAAGGTGATCATTCTGTATCTATTTGTCCGAAATTTTCCCAGTTTCATGCCAGGTACACATGTAATCTTTCTCCAACGAATAGTTTTTGAGTTATACCGCCAACAGACAGGCAGTATTAATTGAGAAAACCTGTTTTTCGTTAAATCGAGACACCGAAACGTGAATATCTGAAGAAATCTCGGAAGGTGATTTTTTCGTGATTGCAATACGTCATTCGTCTTTTAGACGAGGGAAGTAAAAGGATAATAATTACTGTATAAGAAGGATGCATAAAATACAGATGTTGTGCTTCCGGAATAATGCTAAAGTGATATTTAACTCAACAATTTAAACTATGATAGCTTTTGTGAAACTAATGGATTTCTGATTTGGCATTATTTAACTATTAGTACCATCTATAACCAGCTGTGGACAATATACTATTTTCATAAACCGTATTGTTTTTTGTAAAAACGCCATGTTTTCTTAGAAATTACTAAACAAATAATTTTCTTCAATTCCTTGTTTACTACAGGTAATGATACCAAACCTAAAAGTTCAACATATCCGTTATCGGGAAAACTTCTTTGACATAATGTTGGAGTGATAAATAGGGAACATTGAAAAAGCTTAAACTTTAAACTAAAATTCCACCAGCCAAGATTTCAGTTTTCATCTCGGTTCTCACAAATGCGATAGAATAACATAAGGGCATGCAATATTTGGTTTTGAAAAACAGCAAAGTTACTAACTCATTCCAAAGGTCCCATAACAAATATATTTGAGAATATAGTTATACCTGAATTTTTGAGCCCGTGCGTGCACGTCATAACATATTCATGACATCATATCCTAGTATGTTTATATGATTTTTATACAGTCACTAAAAGTACGTTGTTTGACACAGACTGATGCAAAATTTAACCTGCAAATTTCGAATTTCACATAGCTTGGCAGTGCTACCAACAATGTGAATATGTAATTTTTTATAGTCTAGACCAGTGGTTCTCAAACTTATTTGGCATACTGTCCCCTTTTCAGAAGAAAAATTACTGAGCGCCCCCTGGAAACCTACATTTATTAAGCGAACAAACAGATATTGTAGTGGTAGCCTCTTGAGACTGATAATTATCTGTAAGAGTATTTCTAGGTAGGAAATTATTTTGAAAGAATAAATTAATTCGCAATTAAAAAGTACAAGGAAGGATTTATACATTAAAAGTACAACATAAATATTTGAGAATTGTTTAATGAATGATACATTAGATACATTTACTGTTAAATTGTGAATAGTTTATTAAAAAGGTTCAAGCATATAAGTTGATTTAGTTGGGATAGTTGTTTGGTAACATCAGAGCTTAGATTTTAATTTGTAGGTATTAACTGACAATCGGAAAAACTAAAGAAAAAGCCAAACTCAAATGATTATCTGAAAAAGTCAATTATGAAATGTTATAATAAAATATACCATATAGAAATTTTGTATAAATTATTATTGCTAGAGAAAATGATATTTTTTAAATAAACAAATATTTTCTGAATTTGTAACCTGTATTTTGAGTAAAAGCAAATTTGAATAATAAAAGCCCTTTATTATAATCGTATTTACTTTCTGGGTGGTGTATTAAAGGGTGTGATAAAGTAAAATTAAAGAAACGGAGAATAAACAGACTGAATAAATAAAGTAACAAATGGTATGAAGAAGAATAAGAACACTTAATAATGGTAAATAGTCTTCATTATTTTAATATGTAATGTATGGGTTATGAAAAGAATATACTATTTGTCAAAAGTAATTTGCAGTTACAGTTAAAATCTTGTAGGTAAATCAGATGGCTTAAAACGTTTAAGTCTTTTGGGTTCATTATTATCTTCCATAAGGTGCTGCACAGAATCGTTGGGGTGAACGGTCAGTCTGTCTTTGTATCTCTTACACTGAAATTTTTAATTTCACTTTTCACTGTGAGAATTTGTAGATCACTTAAAATCACATTATTAGGGACATAGCGCGTCAACGATCATTCTTAGTACTTTATTTTGGAACCGATAAAACATTGCCAAATTGGAAGTAGCTGCAGTAACCCACAGGGAGATTCCATGAGTCCATATTGGTTTAAGAAATATTTTGTAAATTAAGAGTTTATTTTCCAATGATAGTTTAGATTTTCTGCCGATGAGCCAGTATAACTTTTGGAGTTGAAGACCGAGTTGCTTACGCTTGGTGAATATGTGGGTTCTCCAGGTTAGTCTTCTGTCAATGTGTAGACCCAGATATTTGACTGCCTCTGAGTGTGGTAGTTGGTGTCCGTTGAGTGTTATTGGAGGACAACTTTCTTTTTTCATAGTAAAGGTTACGTGTTGGAACTTAGCTTCGTTCACTCTGATTCGCCATTTGTTGGCCCACCATTGGATTTTGTTGAGATGGGACCCAATGCGCTACCCTGCGGTACGCCAGAGGATATAGGGTGTAATGTTGTGTTTTTGTTTTTGTATTTTATCAAAAAGTGTTTGTTTGTTATGTATGAGCTCAGAAGTTCATACATCTGGTAGGGTAGGTATTGTTTGAGCTTGTAGCATAAGCCTTAATGCCAAACTCGGTTGAAGGCTTGTTTGACATCCAAAAACACTGCAGAGCAGTAATTATCTTTTTTCTTCCAAGTCTCTGTATATCTTGTACGTTATTCTGTGCACCTGCTCCACGGTACCATGTTGTTTACGGAAGCCAAATTGATGGTTAGGGAGTAGTTCTTGGTCGTCTAAAATTGGCGTTAATCTATTCAGAATCAATTCTTCAAGGACCTTTGACAGAATGGGGAGTAGGCTTATGGGCCTGTATGATGTAATTTCCGTTGGTGGTTTACCAGGTTTCATAATCATGATTATTTGTGTTGTTTTCCATTGACTTGGGAAGTGCCGGATTCTGAGGATAGAATTATACAGATGTGTAAGGGCTTGTATAGCTTTAGTTGGTAATTGTTTGATAATTGTCCCAGCGATCAGGTCATATCCTGGAGATTTCTTTTTTAGGGCTACGCAGAAGTTCACCAGATTTTCAGGTCTGCGAAATAGAACAGACTGTTCGTATGCTTAAATTTAAAGCATTGGCAACTCTCTGTAACACCAAACCATTAGAAAGTTGGTCATTATATTACGAATATTATATTACAGGTGTAAATTACTTACTTCTCTCACAGCAGTTAGCGGTATAAGTGCACCATCGTAGTCTCTTTCTCGTTCAAAATAGCTTATCAAAGCGGCAACGAGCTCTTTTCACTTTCTGAGTAAGGCGGTCGACATTTTAGCTTAGAGTTCCCCATACGTTTCCAGCAACTAAACTCTTCCGCAAAGAAATTTGTAGCAGTGGAAAAACGACAGTATAACTTGTTCGCAATGATCGTTATGAAAACAACGGATTTTTAAAATGCAAAACTAAACTATATGTCACTGTCAACACCTCTCAAAACCACTACAACAAATAAGTCGTTTTAAAAAGCGGCATGCGTACGTGTTAATTCCCTGAGCAAAACTTGAAAACACAAAGTACCCCGACGTATTATAGTTTTTGCTATTGTTCATGGAAATTATGAAATATTAAAACAAAAAATGTACGGCTATAGCAATTTATGAGGCTATATTATTAGCAAAAGCAATTTTAATCATTATTTTATTGAAAAAAAGAATAGTTTTATATTTTTCAAATGTTGGTACCGAAAACCTTACTAAAAGGCGGATTGATGACGTGCACGCACGGGCTCAAAAATTCAAGTATGTTTCTCATTCGTTCACTTAAATAATCTTGTCAAGAATGTAAATTTTATACCAACATTTCTGTTGCTTAATGAATTTTTATTTATAAAATGACGCATATCCTTTAAAAAGTGAAATCAAGACGCTTTTGAGCATTTATGGTTTTTCGTTAACTTTTTTTACTTCCCTCGTCTGAAAGACGAAGGAAGTATGTATTATAATCACGAAAAAATCACCTTCCTAGATTTCGTCAGATCTTCACGTTTCAGGGTCCCTAGATGACGAAAAACAGGTTTTCTCAATTCCGTCTGTCTGTCTGTTGGCGGTATAACTCAAAAACTATTTGTCGGACGAAGATGGTATTTTACATATACATTATATACAGTGTGTCCGTGGATTGAGTTCACATAAGGTGTAAATAATAAAAACTATTCGACTTAGAAGCTGATATTCTCGGATTGGCTCCTGCTTCTTCTCAAACCAAGATTTTGAGAAAATCAATCAAATTAATTAATATACAGGGAGTTTTTCGAATCAATTTTTAAAAAATGGCCAAGAGTAAACTACCTTAATTAGAAGAGATAAAAAAAAGTATTAAGAAAACCTTAGACTTAAGAGAAGAATTAAGAGAGATCGTAGACTCTCAACTTTCAGACAATCGGAGTACTTTGATTTTTTATTTTTTTTAATTGTTTATACCAACATACTTTTTATCGTAGCTGTAGGAGGCACTCTATTATTATTTTAACATCTTAGTTCATGAACCAGTTAGAGTGCCTCCCACAGCCACGATAAAAGTATGTTGGTATAAAAAAACCGAAAAATTAAAAAAAATCAAAGTAGGCCGATTTGTCTGAAAATTAAGAGTCTGCCATTACTCTTAAATCTAAACAATTTTTTTTAATACTTTTTTGGTTATCTCTTCTAAAAAAGGTAGTTTACTCTTGGCCATTTTTTAAAAGTCGACCCGAAAAAACACCCTGTATACTAATTAATTTGATTGATTTTCTCACTATCTTGGTTTGAAACAAGCAGGAGCGAATCCTAGAATATCAGCTTCTAAGTCGAATATTTTTTATTATTTACACCTTATGTGAACTCAATCCGCGGATACACTGTATATACAGTGTGTCTACTTAAGTTGGAACCATATGGAAACATTTTTTATTATTAGTTTTAGGAAAAAAGGTATTTTTGATAAAAAGTTCTGCATGGTCCAAAACTTAAAATGCAACCGCCAGATATCAATTTTTTCAAGCCATATACGAGGTTTGTCAAAAAGTATGAATTTTGCTCAAAAGTCAACTACGTTTATTTTTGACAAAATCGAAATTTTTTATGTTTATAGTAGATAAGAGAGATAATGTTTCAAAACTAAACGTAATTTATAACGTTTTCAAATATTTAGAATCAATGTGTAGCAAAGATTAGTAAAAAAATTAGAAAATCTGATTTTCATGGTGTAATTGCATATTTGAATATAATTTTCAATTCTAATCAACTTTTGTCGATTAAAATTTTCGATTTTGTCAAAAATAAACGTACTTTACTCTTGAGCAAAATTCATATTTTTTAACAAACTACGTATACGGCTTGAAAAATTGATAGCTGACGATTGCATTTTAAGTTTTGGACCATGCAGTACTTTTTATCCAGAATACCTTTTTTTCCTAAAACCAATAATAAAAAAAAATTCCATATGGTTCCATCTTAAGTAGACACACTGTATATACCTGGCATAAAACCGTGAAAATTTTAGACAAATATATACAGGATGAGCAGCTTTAAAAAATAAAATGTTGTTTATTTTTGCTTTAACTTTGAAATAGAAGGAAGTAATAATTTCCACATAGGTTAGGCTTTACACTTGCCGAAATGGGACTCAACAGACACAGGATAATGTCACAAAAGAGTCGAAACGTTTCAACAATGAGACCGTTCCGTTAAATAGAGGCGCGCGCCGAACTCCTTTCAATAAGGCTGGATGGCGCAGTTCGACTTATCGATGCTGTTACGATCGCTATGTAGATGCGGCGGGTTCAAACTCCAGCGGAATACATTTTTTTAAATTTGCAAATGGATCTAATTCGCGTGAGGGAAATTCGGTGTAAACCCATTTATAGATTTTTATTTTAATGGTCATATTTAAAGCTACTGGTTTAGGTTCTGCCCTACAATTGGGATCCCTTGCGTATTTTCACTGCAAACAACACTACAATGTTAACATTTAAAGTAAGCAATTTTAGCGAACAATTTAAAATTGTCATATTTTAAAAGCTTGCCTTTCCAATCAGCTACGCAATTATAGTCGAGTAAGCCATAAAAATTGGAATCACAAGTTTCTTAAAAGATAACATTGAATAGGGAATCAAATGTAATAGCAACGCCTTGTGTCGCCTTCATTTAAAATTCCAACAAGGAGCCATTCAAAAATTTGTAGTATTTAACTCCAATCAAAAATAATGCGAATCTTCGTTTAACCAAGTTTATCTTCTCCTAAAGTGCTTGTAACACGGCACATGGAGCTAATTACAAGTCTGTTATGCCATTTTGTGGTTCGACTACGTGCCAAAAAGCCTTGCTAATCAATTTAATGTGGCAATCAAAGGAAATAAAATTAGCGAATTTAGATTCTATTTAGAACCGGACTTTATGCAAATAAAATCGATACCCCAAGTGAGGGGCTTATTTTCTCATTTCTCTTTGGTGCTGCCTATCGCTAAGTATTTTGGACGGGAAAATCATAGCCGTCGACTTAGGGGGGTGTTCGATGGCCATTATATATTCGTAATCACATTAAAACTCTCTAAACTGCCTCTTCGCTCTAATTATAAATTAGCATTGATTTAATTTAAACTTCTAATTAATGCATTAAGCTTTATTTTAATCAATAATAAAGTTACTCATCGAAGGGATTTCCGGGGATTTCTCACCCCATTCA
>CALNHX010003754.1:0-80580 GCA_940337035.1 Agriotes lineatus | reverse complement strand
TGGTGTATAGTCTGTTCACTAAACATAAAAACACAAAGTGGCCTTTGATTTCTAAAATTTCATGAGTGTACTTCCAAAATGCATTTTTTGTGTAGGAATGTACTTACAAAAAGTTACTAAAACAAATAGGTTAAGAGTGTGACATTTAATTAGCATCTGTCATAACTACTTTAAAGGATGTTAAACAAATACTGTGTTGGATACTATTGATGTAGCATTTATTAATAAGTATTTTTATTACATTTTATAAAAGTTCAGACAAGAATTTCCAGAATAGTATGTACTTTGACACTGAATTAATGATATTTATTAATTGTCATTCTTAAATTCAAAGTCACCTTTATGCAGGTATGGAAACCTTTGCAAAACAAAATACAGAATCCCTAGCAGACAAATTTTACGTATATGCCAACTTCAGAAAAATTTATATGTTTTTGTGTTTACTGAATACCCTATATATAAATGTTTTTCTCCATCCTTAAGCCAATGTTCACTAATCATCACCACGTCAAAATTTTGTTCAGTTAAGATGGATTCCAGATAATTGTGTTTGTTTCTAATACACTGAATATTTGCATGCAAAATAGTAATATTACTGGTGTTTTTATTACAAAAGAGAGGCACTGAATGTTTGTCAATGATAGAAGATACTTGCTCTTCTGGGCACGTCGATCGTATTAAAAATTTCGTTTTGGCGAGTAGTATTTGCCATGGCTTTCCCTGGATTGTTGTAGGCGTATTAGATGTTGGGAGGAGACAAATGATTTGTAGGTTGCAAGGTCCGCCGATGCAGTAGAAGATCCTATGCCATACGCTTCAAAGTACTTCTTGTATAATTGTTTTAGCGACTCCACGTCTACAGGAAGGCCCTCAGAAGCTAAAAATACCCTTAGAGAAGCATTTGTGAAGCCCTCGTGACAAACTGATTGCGGTTGTTCATGTAGATAGGATATGTACAACCTGACGGCATTCATTATTGCTGGTTCCCGCAGACGAGCCAAAAGGTACCGGCCTTCATCGGTGGCAGATTGCATTGTCAGTTTCACCCTTGGCGGAGTCATTGCATCTACTGTGAGATTTGTTTTCTGGATGCCTGCACTCACAAATTTTATGGGTTGATTTTCTTTAAAGGTGTGTTGTTTGCCAGCTGCTATAGCCTCCCCATCAGAATGAAGCCTTAGAATCTTCTCTTGAGTAGTGAATTCTTTAGTTGTCTTTTTCTTCACTTTGTCCAGCTGCATTTCATTTCTTTCGCTAGGATTTTCCTCAAGATGGCATTTTCTTTCTACTGACCACTTTACCGATACACCAGCAGGCCAGAACTGCTCTTCTGCTAATCGAGCGGCAGACTTTCTGTTTATGGTGCCAATCTTGTATGTGATTTCAACTACTAAAAATGATCAATCATTCATATTTATTTAACACTCGAGCAAATCAATGCACAGTGAACGCCAATGATACAGATCCCCTATTGAATTTATATGTTTAATACAATTGTACAAAAAATTAAGTTTTCACATGAGGTTTGTAACTGTATCCTAGACACCGCGACAACAAAAGATAAATCATGTTTCAACATAGTAGTAGCTACATATTATTATTAATATTAAGGCGGATGATTGCTGTTGATATCAGTCCAAAAGCAGTCCAAAAGCGGTCCAAAGCAGTCCAAAAGCATTTCAAGGCAGTCCAAAAGCAGTCCAAAGCAGTCGAAAAAGCGGTCCAAAGCAGTCCAAAAAGCGGTCCAAAGCAGTCCAAAAAGCGGTTCATCATGGATCAAAGTATTCGAGAAAAGTATAATTCCCTGCAGAAAGGAAAATCCACCGCAAAAAAGTTATTTGAGGACATGTATAAGCCCGTAACAAAACCTTTTAAAGATATCGCTATAAAAGTAAGCTGATGGCTGTATTCACATAAATTATTAGTTTTAGTAGTTTATTACCTGTTCATTAATTAATATGCAGTTTTTGCCCACGTAAATCAAATCAAAAACACATATAACACAAATTTTATTTATATATATATAACAAAAACCCCGCACAACACAAGAAATAATACATAGAAAATAATGTAGTTTATTTTAATTTAAAAAATGTGAGGTGCAAACAGAAACAAAATTACATGCGACCATAGGTTAATTAAACTTTACATCGCCGGTAATACAACTATTTAATAGTTATTTAAAATACAAGTGCAAAAAGGCATTCTTTATTGCACGAATAGGTCAAATTAGAATGCGAGCATTCTAAGACATATGAGTGCAATAAAGAGCCTTTTTGCAAGAGTGTCTTACAACGTTTTATCTACGATCATAATCTTTTACGAAAGTATGTATTTTATTTTGTATTTTTTAAATTTACGTGCAATAAAATTTTTATAACACTAGTGTAATAAAAGTTAACTTTTTGCACTAAAATTAGTGTATCATAGATTTATTATTGACATTAGCGTGCAATAAAATTTTTATAACACTAGTGTACTAAAAGTTAACTTTTTACACTAATATCGGTGTAGAAAGTAGGCACTTTTTACATGATCGTAGATAAACATATTAATAACAACACAGATTCAACTCATTTTCACACCACTAGTGCGGGCCAAACAGAGATTAAAATGGTACATTTATGAAAGTAAGCTGATGGCTATATTCACATAAATTATTAGTTTGAGTAGTTTATTACCTGTTCATTAGCGAATTAATAAGCAGTTTCGCCCACACAAATCAAATCAAAAACACATATAACACAAATTTTATTTATATATATAACACAAACCCTGCATAACACAAGAAATAATACATAGAAAATAATGTAGTTTATTTTAATTTAAAAAATGTGTGGTGCAAACAGAAACAAAATTACATGCGCCCATAAGTTAATTAAACTCTACATCGCCGGTAATACAACTATTTAAACATATTAATAACAACACAGATTCATCTCATTTTGACACCACTAGCGCGGGTCAAACAGAGATTAAAATGGTACATTTATGAAAGTAAGCTGATGGCTGTATTCACATAAATTATTAGTTTGAGTAGTTTATTACCTGTTCATTAGCGAATTAATAAGCAGTTTTCGAACACACAAATCAAATCAAAAACAAATTTTATTTATATATATAACAAAAACCTCACATAACACAAGAAATAATACATAGAAAATAATGTAGTTTATTTTAATTTAAAAAACGTGAGGTGCAAACAGAAACAAAATTACATGCACCAATAGGTTAATTAAACTTTACATCGCCGATAATACAACTATTTAAACATATTAATAACAACACAGATTCAACTCATTTTGACACCACTAGCGCGGGTCAAACAGAGATTAAAATGTTACATTTATGAAAGTAAGCTGATGGCTGTATTCACATAAATTATTAGTTTAAGTAGTTTATTACCTGTTCATTAGCGAATTAATAAGCAGTTTCGCCCACACAAATCAAATCAAAAACACATATAACACAAATTTTATTTATATATATAACACAAACCCTGCATAATACAAGAAATAATACATAGAAAATAATGTAGTTTATTTTAATTTAAAAAATGTGTGGTGCAAACAGAAACAAAATTACATGCGCCCATAAGTTAATTAAACTCTACATCGCCGGTAATACAACTATTTAAACATATTAATAACAACACAGATTCATCTCATTTTGACACCACTAGCGCGGGTCAAACAGAGATTAAAATGGTACATTTATGAAAGTAAGCTGATGGCTGTATTCACATAAATTATTAGTTTGAGTAGTTTATTACCTGTTCATTAGCGAATTAATAAGCAGTTTTCGAACACACAAATCAAATCAAAAACAAATTTTATTTATATATATAACAAAAACCTCACATAACACAAGAAATAATACATAGAAAATAATGTAGTTTATTTTAATTTAAAAAACGTGAGGTGCAAACAGAAACAAAATTACATGCACCAATAGGTTAATTAAACTTTACATCGCCGATAATACAACTATTTAAACATATTAATAACAACACAGATTCAACTCATTTTGACACCACTAGCGCGGGTCAAACAGAGATTAAAATGTTACATTTATGAAAGTAAGCTGATGGCTGTATTCACATAAATTATTAGTTTAAGTAGTTTATTACCTGTTCATTAGCGAATTAATAAGCAGTTTCGCCCACACAAATCAAATCAAAAACACATATAACACAAATTTTATTTATATATATAACACAAACCCTGCATAACACAAGAAATAATACATAGAAAATAATGTAGTTTATTTTAATTAAAAAAATGTGTGGTGCAAACAGAAACAAAATTACATGCGCCCATAAGTTAATTAAGCTTTACATCGCCGGTAATACAACTATTTAAACATATTAATAACAACACAGATACATCTCATTTTGACACCACTAGCGCGGGTCAAACAGAGATTAAAATTGTACATTTATGAAAGTAAGCTGATGGCTGTATTCACATAAATTATTAGTTTGAGTAGTTTATTACCTGTTCATTAGCGAATTAATAAGCAGTTTATCCCACACAAATCAAATCAAAAACAAATTTTATTTATATATAAAACAAAAACCTCACATAACACAAGAAATAATACATAGAAAATAATGTAGTTTATTTTAATTTAAAAAACGTGAGGTGCAAACAGAAACAAAATTACATGCACCAATAGGTTAATTAAACTTTACATCGCCGATAATACAACTATTTAAACATATTAATAACAACACAGATTCAACTCATTTTGACACCACTAGCGCGGGTCAAACAGAGATTAAAATGTTACATTTATGAAAGTAAGCTGATGGCTGTATTCACATAAATTATTAGTTTGAGTAGTTTGTTACCTGTTCATTAGCGAATTAATAAGCAGTTTCGCCCACACAAATCAAATCAAAAACACATATAACACAAATTTTATTTATATATATAACACAAACCCTGCATAACACAAGAAATAATACATAGAAAATAATGTAGTTTATTTTAATTAAAAAAATGTGTGGTGCAAACAGAAACAAAATTACATGCGCCCATACGTTAATTAAGCTTTACATCGCCGGTAATACAACTATTTAAACATATTAATAACAACACTGATTCATCTCATTTTGACACCACTAGCGCGGGTCAAACAGAGATTAAAATGGTACATTTATGAAAGTAAGCTGATGGCTGTATTCACATAAATTATTAGTTTGAGTAGTTTATTACCTGTTCATTAGCGAATTAATAAGCAGTTTATCCCACACAAATCAAATCAAAAACATATAACACCAATTTTATTTATGAAAGTAATCTGATAGTTGTATTTACATAAATTATTAGTTTGAGTAGTTTATTACCCGTTCATTAGCGAATAAGCAGTTTTCACCCACATAAATCAAATCACCACAGATTTAAATCATCTTAGCCAAATCCCACAAAATAATCCACACAAGCAGTTGCGGCGGGTTTTACCACAATCAATTCAGATATTAGAAATCCGAGGATGTGCATGTAAGCAAAGTCAACAATATAAGGTAAAATAACATACAAACATTTTAGGGTGTTGCAACAAGAAGAAGACTATGGGATACAAAGAGTATTGCTGAAAACATTGTATGAAGACGAAAATACATACAACACCAACAGCAATATTATTAGCACCCCTAAAGAGCAACGAAAGGGGGCACACCCAATTTTGAAAACTGCGCAACTTACGCAATATTAAACATCCTCTGTTTTTAGTTGCTATCAAAGGCTAATCGCACAAGAAGATGCATGCGCGTGCAACATAAATACAGAATGTTTTTAAATACGTTACCTACAACTATTTTTCACCATTGCACCCAGGGCAGATTAACCCATGCGAAAAATAATAACTGTGTTTTTTACAAGATAGCATATGTTCTGTGAGAAAATCGGCGGGAACAGGCATGATTTTGCAGTAGTAATATACATTAGTATAAAATATAACCTACTGTATGAATGCACCAGCAAACAAATTTTAAATAATATGTTATCAGCAAAAAACCGCGAACCTAATTTGTGGTTTCTAACAAAGCACATATTTCGTTTAATAGTCAAAATGCAATCAAACATTTCGGACGAAAGTAAGAAAAAATATCTATTCGCAATTTTTGTATTATTAATTTATATTATAATTTTAGTGTGTAATCGAGTGTATCTACATCTGAGGGGGCTATATCCCCAATTGTTTGAAAACGTAAGTAAATGGTGCAAAGGATGAACAATTTTTAACAATTTGTCTGTATAGCGCTGGGTTGCTGTAATGTGTGTACCTGTGGGAGCTGAGATGACGTCCGTACCAATAAATCTATCCACACCCTCGGGGGGGGGGGGGGGGAGGGGGGTCAACCGTGGCCGCCCGATTTGAGGGTGTGGATAAATATATCGGAGAGAATAATTTATATACAAAGAGGTATGCAATTTTAAAAATACATATCCACCATATTAAATGTTGTTTTTATTGTTTTAGGATAAGCCTCACAAAAATTATATATATATATAATTTAAAAAAATAAATATTGAACCAATGCTATTGTGTTTTATTACTTACATTAAGCAGAGAGATTCACCCCTCAGGGACTTAACCAAGTTAGAAAATCAGAATGTACCTAGTTTTTTTATTTAAAAAGATAGTAGAAATACCAAATCGATCATATTTGAAAATTTTAAAGAAGGTGTATTATATAATAGCTTGAATATTATTTAGAAAGGTAATAATTGCATAATTTCCATGTTATTGTGTTTTATTACCTAGCAGAGAGAGAGAGAGAGAGATTCACTCCTCAGGATCTGTAATAAGAACAATAGTTAACCAAGTTAGAGAATCAAAATAAAATATTTACCTAGGTTTGATATAAAATAGCAATCATCAAGATCTACATAATAAATAATTACACCAAATGTACCTCTTGCAAACAATCCAAGTACATTTTCATGATACAAACAGCTTTCGAAAACGTAATCATATAAAAAATAGTTAATATAACCAAGGCAATTTTGATTTATATAAGTAGATATCTGCAGGACATCCCCAGATACGACGAAATGAGGTAGGTTAATAGGAACCGAAAAAATGTGATTATCAACAAGCGATAAAACAACATCCTTCTATTGTAGTACTAAAATAAATATAAAACCTAAACCTATTATGCGCGGTAAGAAAATCATACTCAGGCAATTAGATAATATAAAATTTCTAGATTCGCTGAATTGTTTTCCAATGACACTAGCAACACAGCATAAAGTCTTCGCACTAGGTCAACATTTCAAGAAAAGCTATTTTTAATATTTATTTAACACTAGGAGAAATCTAAATTATGTGGGGACACTCCCGGAGGCTAAATATTACAAACCCGACCGATTAAAACCGAAAGAGTTCGAGCTGTTTTTAAAATTGAACAACGAACACAAAAACAGCACATTCGAAATGCAAAAAGAACTAGCTAAATATTGTATTTTCGATGTGCAAATTCTGAAAGCAGGCAGTAGGGTGTTTTGGAGTGTTCTGAGACAAGGTCAGGTCAAGGTTGCCACCCCCCACCACTCGACCCGCCACCTCCCGCCACCATAACTATTAAGGTCAAGGCTAAGTGTTGGTGGGAGGTGGCGGGTCGAGTGGGGGGGGGGGTGGCAACCTTGACCTGACCTTGTCTCAGAACACTCCAAAGAAAAAATATTTAAAGTCAAGGACTTCAGCTTTTAAGTTCAAGGACTTCTGCTTTTAAGTTCAAGGCTAAATCGTATTTGGATGGTTACCTTGACTTAACCTTGTTCCAAACCCTTTCAAACAAGAACCTCCACGAACTGCGGGGGTTGTGAGATTCATATTGTTGAAATGATGCTCGCTCGTTGGCGTAGAAGAATGTACTTGTGAAGACGGCTAAAGGAACAACGACAATGAATAAAAGGAAAAAAAGTGTTATAAATTCATTTATTAAGTATAAATTCATTTATTAAGTATAAATACATTAATTAGGAATTGTCAAGTCTAGTGCACTAATTCTTTGTAAGGCATCACTTATGTTAAGTTGATCCGCAACCAAAAATTGTTTGACCTCTTCTAACTCGTTTTGTAATTGTTGCAACTTTTTACACATCTTCGCAAAGACGCAATGTTCGGACCAGCGCAAATGTTCCTCTAGAGGATCATCTTCCGGTACCCATTTGTGGATACGAATTTCACAACAAAAGCACTGCACTTCATCGCTGTCTTGAAGGTAGAAAAATCCAACCCGTGCAAGCGGGGCTGCAGGTATGACACCAGTCCAGTTTTTGTAGGTCTGGATGCGGTGCTCGTAGCGGCGGAGGTATGGCGGAAATACTTCGAGACACATGGTTAAATGAAAACTAGCGACTGTTACTCTGTAAGGTTGTGACACGCTTATATAGTTGGTAATCCAGAATGAGAGGGGGAATAGCTGTTCAAGACTGTCCGGGCGACTCCACTAGAATGGGAGCCTTGAGATGAAATTCCACATACATAACAGGAATGTCGTTGACTGCTTTAAATTTCAGCACGTTACCTCTTTTCAGGGTCTTTCCAGTCAACTCTGTAGCGCTAAGATGGCTATCATTCAAAATAATTGTAGGAGTTGCAGGATTCGTATTGACAAAAGATATAACAGCCTCAGCGAATTGAACTGTATAGTTTAATTTACCGGATAGTAGAATATACCAGCCTTCAGGGTTAACTCCTAGACTTGTAAAGTGTATGTCCTTTTCATAGTAAAAATCCGCCAAGTTCTCGAAAAGAAACAGTTGAGGAGGAGGATCAGTGGAATGATCTGAGGGATGGCCAAGGTGAAGCCTTCCAAATTTATCCAGCGGCATTATAGTTTACTCTAACGCTTCTACGCACACTCGATTCGCTTAACTGCTACTTCGTTGAAATGCTATTTCTAACTGACCAATTTTCCCCCCACCACTAGTTTTGGTACTCCTCTTACTTGACCGTGACCGTGGGCAACCTTGTAACTCCCTTCTACCACTACCTTCGAAAAGTAGATAAAAAAAGAGCAGGCAGGAGTAGGAATCGCAGAACATCGTCTTATTTAGTGCAACTAAGAATGAAAACCATTACCAAAGTTCTTGGCTTAGTGAAGAGCGGGCAAGCAGTGTTCGATGGTGTCACGAAGTTTAAACCGCAACAGTGTCCAGTGCTCCTTGGCAGTAGTACATATAGATTAAATAATTCACAGACTAAGTTTGTATGTGTGGGTCTACAAACCAGCGGTGGATCTGTACCAGTAATACAAATACGTGGAAATCACAATAATTGGGTTCAGCTGCTGGAACCCGAGTGGGGAATCCTGTTAGAAAATGAGGGAATTATAACAAATTATTTTTATTCCGGAGCTGGACAGTGGCCACCGCTTCAGTTGGGACCCATACTGCTATCATTCACAACGATTCAAGCGGTGAAGGTGTTACGCATATAGGGTCAAGACGGATCGGATGTTTACCTGGGGAGAAAAACTGTGGAAGCGCTGTACAGAGTTCGCACTCTAATTGCACGAAAACTAGCACAATTGAAGAACTTAAAGTTTCCTCAATTTTATTCAACAGCAATAACGCGAGCGCTAACTCAACCTGGGGATTATATTCAAAATCTACACGTTACGTTACAAAATAGGGATGGGCGCGTGACGTGAAAAGAGTCGTGTCACGTCGTGTCACGGCGTGTCACGTCGTGAACGTGACTAATATTTGAAAATCGTGACGTGAACGTGAGTGAACGTGAGTGAAAATTTCCAAGGCGTGATTCACGTTTCACGTTAATTTCACGTTAAATATTTAGTAACGAATAAAAAACTGCAGGGTGCAGCAACTTTTAAATTCATTAAATCACAAATTGTGCCAAACAAGTTACATTATGTGGCTTTATTTTTGGACCCTAATTATAAATCCTTAAAGTTTATACCTTCACATAAAAGAGAAGATTATAATGCAAATAAAACTATAGATGATAATGTTGAAATACATAGCAAACGACTCAAAACTGGTACATCAGCATCAGATTCTTATCTTTATACACTTAGAGATAGCTCTGACGATGACACATGTAATTAGGATGATGTCGAAACAAAACTAAATTAGTACGTTAAATTAAAATTCGGTTGACATTTTAGGATTTTGGAAAAACAGTGTAAATACGCCACTGTTAAAAACACTTGAGAAATTTTAAACATACCGGTAAGTTCCGCTACAAGCCAAAGAGTATTTTCTACAGCTGGGCGAATGTTAGAAGAGCGCAGAATTCGACGTAACGCTGAAAATGTTAATTACATATTACTTTTAAATCAACATTTTAATGTGTAGATGTGTAGATGAACTTATTATTCTAATAAAAGTAATGGTTTGTTTTTTATACTCGGCTAACGCTGAAACTGTTAATTACGTTTTATTATTAAACCAAAAATGTATTGTGTAGATGTGTAGATGATATTTTTAAAGCAATTTATTGTGTACTTGTGTAGATGAACTTATTCTAATAAAAGTAATGTTTTTTTGTATACTCGCTTCAACGCTGAAAATGTTGATCCTTGTACGTAAAAGTACTTTCAAACCAACGAATTAAAAGTGTTGCCTAGCAACATATACCTTCTGTACTCATACCAATAAGGGAAACGTCAATTCCAATGACAGCTTTTAGTATTAAAAGTAATGTCTTTGAAGACAGCTGCAAGAAATATATTTGCGAGAAATCAGTATTTAATGGATAAATACTGTCGAAGTTAATGTAGTCAATTTTCATTTTTTTTTTTTATGTCAACTATTCTGATTGCAACATATCACGTAAATTATGTCAGGTGCAAAACATATTTTTAGTTCTCTTTAGGGTTTTTTCATTGGTTTTAAATTTGAACATTTTGTTCTATCTGAATTTAAATTTTGAAATAAAAGCTGCGTGTCACGTCGTGAGTGGCGTGTCACGCCGTGAACGTGAGTGAACGTGAGCGTGAACGTGCGTGAACGTGACTCTTTAAAGCAAGCGTGAAACGTGCGTAAACGTGACTGTTTAAAGCAAGCGTGAAACGTGCGTGACGTGAGCGAAAATTCACTCACGCGCCCATCTCTATTACAAAACTTTGACGAATTTTCGGAGAAGGCTCTGTGTCTGTACGAACTGCTGACGTTTGCTAGCGACAGTGTTAGGTGTGATATTGAACTAGAAGCAATTGGGCAGCAACTGTGGATGTGTTACTCGGAGGCTGCTCGAGCGCCAGCTACAGATGTGCGCAGCGCCGTAGGAAATCTGCAAGGTCGGTGTGAGGACTTAGCATTCGACGCAGGACATGAAGTTGTGTATGGTATGGGGCGGAGCGGATATACCGATGAAGAGTTGCACACGAGAGAAAGATTATATGAAAATGGAGCAGAAGTATGTCAATTGTTTCTAAATAATGTGATAAATCGAAGGCTCTTTGTAAATCTGATGGAAGGTCTCGGGTTACATCATAAGCTAAGTGAAGTAAACAAATTTATAGAAGAAGAAGAAGATGAAGAAAAAACTAAAGAAGAAACTAGAGCGAAAAAAACTAAAGAAGAAAATGTTACTAGTTAAGCTAGTATTTATATTTTTTTATATTATTATTATTATATTATAGTATGTAATGTTTACTTGTTAAAGTTTTTTTTTACTGAAGAAACTACTACTTATAATACGTACAATGCTCTGACGAGAGTGGTCAAGCAGGTGTAACTCTTCTGCGCAAGTTTTATCATGGAGAGTGGGGGGGATAGTATTACTTTGCCGTCCAGCTAGTTATCCGACCATAACTTCGTTGTGTCCTGACAAGTGTGAGTGCGCCAGTACCTTTCCGTTCAGCTAGTTCTCTGAGGCAACATGAAATTGGTTATCGATATTCAAGGATTCAAAACAACCGACAAGAATTTCACTCCAAAGGAATTTGCTGCTTACGATGGAACCAGTATTGCTCACCACGTGTTCAAACAACCCTTTCCTTTCGAATCACTGCCTCAGAATTTGCAAAAGCAAGACCGTTGGTTAATGGAAAACCATCATTGCATAGCCTGGAAGGATGGATTTACTCCTGCATACCTGTTCCCCACCATATTGCGACGCCTTCTGCGGGACGCTGAACTGATATATGTCAAAGGGAGAGAAAAAGCTGAGTTTCTGAAACGCTACACCGCAACACCAATCATTGAAATTGCGGAGCAACCACCACTCAGTCCAACACAACCCCTTTGCATGTATCATGCTAAAACTTGTTGCTATTGTGCTTTGTCTAATGTTTACCATATATATAATCATTACTTAATGGAATAATAAAACAACATTTAAATTTTATTCTGTTTTTTATTTACAAACAATATATAATCTACCAATGTACAATCTAATGATCTACAAAGGCTGAATATCGTTCTACGTATACTTTATCCCTATGTTTTGAGCTGAAGACGTTTCTCAATACCTCTTCCACATTAAGGATCCTCCGCTTGAACCTCATCTTATCCATAGCTTCTTGTTGCCAGACTCCTCTCCGAGCTTCTTTATACGCATACGCCCACGTATGCAGATTGTACATCTGATTCTTCGAGTCGTCAAACTGCACACTCTTCTTCATTTTCCTTCTTTTCACAAATTTGTTCGTTCAGTCAGTAGAGGGAAGTGGATGGTTCTGGAACCTCCCCCCACCACTTGGCCTTGAGTTCAAGGCCAAGGCCACGTTCAATCCCAAGGTCACATGCAAGGCGAGGCCACGTGCAAGCCCAAGGTCATGTTTGAAGCGAGGCCACGTTCGGAGCGAGGCCACGTTCAAGGTCAAACCCGCGTTCGAGGTTGAGGCTACTTTAAAAAAAATCAAGGTCAAGATCGCGTTTACGGCCAAGGTCATAGAAAGAGTTAAGTAGTGCTTAGAACAGACTGCGCTTAACATATTTATTTAAAAAATTAGGCATGAAGTAAACGCCTAGGATACTTCATGTCTAAATTATGACTCGACTAGGATTCGAACCTAGGTCTCCCCGTATATCCGCAATCTGCAGCCGAGGGTATCTTTACCTCTAGACCATCGAGTCTGATAGAAGATTTGGTTACTCATCCAGAGTACCTTCGTAGAGTGAAAGATACACATAATTTAATAAAAAAAGTTATATTTAAGATGCACATACAAAGAGTAATTACAGTAGTGGCTAGACTAAATGATTATAATACCAACAGATTAAGAAATACGTTACAGACATACACATTAGAGCGAATAAAATAGTGCTTAAAACAATAGTAGATATACAGCAGGAATTATCCGTGGGCGAGAGCAGCTTCTTCAAGACATCAGGTTTATTTTTTAGCAAAATCGTTTGCCAATTCGTATCTACCGCATATGAAGGGAAATGGTATTTTATCTTGAACGTTAAAACGTTATGTTCAGTAAAGTTGTTCACTTGTATTTTAAAAACGGAAATAGTTGTCAAGGAACTGGTATCCATTTTACGCCACGTCACGTTGTGCACTCCATCATTGTAGGCGAAAGAAGCTGAACTGCACCGCGGCGGTTGAAGGACGTAGAGAATCCCATCATGAACTGCAGCGAGAGCAACCAAAAATTGTATTGGTAGCATGTTCAACAAGTCGATGGCAACTAGTGAATGGTTTGGCGCCGCACTTTGCATCACTTATGACAACAGCAACCTTTTGTTTTGTCGGCCGCACCCGTTCCATTGTTGCCAGCCACATCTACTCCTGGGGAAACATGCAACGCATCGAAAAGTTGATAAGTCAAGTCTTCGATGGTTTGTAATTGCTGGTAGACCTTGGCAATTTTGCAGTTGGGTGACCAACGGAGGTGTTCAGATAGGGGTTTGTCATTGCGCTCCCAACCAGAAATTTGAACTCCGCAGTAGAAACACTGTACACAATTAATCGTGTCACTGATGCAAAAGAAACCGGCATTTGCTAGCGATTCTGGAGTTTGACCTCGACTCCAATCGCCGAATGTTCGTAGCCGTTTGGAGTAGCTCCCAAATTCTGGATATCGAGCTTCTGAGCTCATGATGGCAACTAACTACGCACACGTTTGTGAAAGCTTTATATTCTACAATTCAAGGTCACAATCTCGAAACTTTAAAATAAAACCACAGAAATATTTCTAAATATATTTATTTCCAAGTATAAGTTATATATGTAACTTCCCCATCTTCCAGTAGGCCTAGGTACCGGTCCACTGGCTTGAAGATGTTGGTCTGCCACCACACAGCTGACGATCCGTCGAAGACTGCAGGCCACGTCCGTAAGGTGGTCGTCTCCGCTAGGGTCTCTCCTTGTAGGTTCAAGGCGTACTCCATTGTGACCACTGCCTGGAGAGACCGTTGAGAGGATGCTGGAGGGCAACTAGCCAAAAACCGGCGAAAATGACGGTAAAATTGTTCTGCATTCTTAAAGTTAGTTGCCATAGCTGCTTGATGATTATGGTAGGTGCTGGAGGATTATGATGACTGTTACGGAAAACAGGCAACTTAATATAGGTGCGTAGTCAAGGATGGGAACGTAGAAGGTCAAGGGTCTTACCTTGAGATTCACATATAAAGCGTAACGTTTTTCCACCACGGCTACCAGTCATCATGCCTGATATTGTTGTTGATGCACTCTTTGAAGATGCTCCTACATTTTACAAGGAGTTTGAATACTTCATCACCTCCGAACCGAGACCTCCATCAGCTCGTCAACTCCAGGCTGTCGTAACAATAGACTATTCCATGAGTCTGGGAAGCGAGCGCCTATGGCAGTCGACCCTCCTGAGGACGCTACCCACCACATACGAGGGTGACCCATTCCTGTGGTGGCGGCGGCATGTAGAGGTCCCCATCCAGCGCTTTCTCGCTCGGCTAGCAGATGGGGATGTAGTGTATATTACTTATTGTTGGCTTAATTAAATATATGTATATAAAGGGGTCTGTGTTTTATTACACTCCTACCGACGTCTATGATTATTGATATTTTATAAGTAGAAGCCCACGCTTTCAGTATTCATATCCAGTTCGACGCTTGAGCAATGCCTATCGATAAATTTGGTAAACATATGCATGCGAATTCCACGTCACACCCGCAGGTGTTTGTGGTTGAAGAGCTAAGCGAGCCTTTATATTATGAACGAGATTTACAACTAGTATCCATTGCCGTCAATGATGATAGATGGTACATCCTAGCGCATGGTGACATCGAATATACTATTCCCTTCCGTGAAGCTGAAATAACAAACGTCTTACTTTATCCCGAAAATACCGAAATTTATATCAACAGGTTGGGGTCATATAAATTAGACGAAATGATCGGGAAGACATTAAAAAAGGGTGATATGCTAAAATTTTGGGCAGTCAAGCCAAATATGTTATATGTGGAATTTCAACTCAAGGTTCCCATAATTGTTGAGTCCAAAAAGGTAGTGCAGTAAACATGACTTCAAGGTTGCGTTTACGGTCACCTCCTACCACATATAACCTTGGAAATGTGAAAATAAAAGCGCGTAGAAGAGTCTGCAAGGGTAGTAGCATCCGATAGTCGTGCAGAAATGGAAGCCTTGTTGAAAGCTATCGAGGTAGTTCAGAGTAATAAAGCAAGAAAGCCGCAACCACTGTTCTGTCCAGAACTTCTGAATAGTAGGACGTACAAATTAAATAAATCAAGTTCTAAGTACGTGAGTGTAGGGTTTGATTGGAGTTCGCAATTTAACCCAAGTATTATAATACGGGGTGCCAAAAATGACTGGGTGCAGTTAAATGAATGGGAGTGGACAGCCCTGATTGCAAATCAAGGAGTGATTTCCAACTACTTCTATTCTCTCGACGGTGAGTGGCCTGCTCTGGAAATAGGAAAGAAGAGCATTGTATTTGAAGCGATCCAGACAAGGAAAATAATCAAATTGGAGGAAGTGGGCTTGTCAGAGGTGCGTTTAGCGAGCGAAACTGTAGAAGAATTGTGGCGCTTGCAGAAACTCGTGGAAGCGCGATTCGCACAATTAAAAGCGTTACACTTTGAGAGTTCCTATAAAGAAATAGTGAAGGGTGTAGCAAACCTTTGTGGAGACTGTTTAGTAAATGTATGGTCTGTAGTGGATCAGCTGGAGGAGAACTCTGAAAAGACTGCGTGTATGGTGGAAGTGCTAACGTTCGCAAGTTCTATGGTAAAGTGCGACATCGAAGTGGAAGCCCTGAGTCGTCAGTTGGCAGTGTAGTCATGTGGATGAATTATAGAGAGGCTGCTCGACCGGCTGCAAGAGACGTACCTAGTGCGGTTGAACGATTAGTGAGTTCGTTAAAGGATTTAGCTTTCGAAGCGTCGCACGAAGTCGTATATGGGTTAGGACGTTCCGGATTCAGTGACGAAGAGTTGTATAAAAAAGAAAAACAGTACAAAAACGGTGCAGCTGTCGGTCAACTATTTTTAGACGGAGCCATAAATGAAGGCCTCCTTGTAGATTTAATGGATAGTCTTGGCCTAAAATGGCATATGTGTGAAGTAAAAGCCTTTATAGAGAGGAAGGAAAATGAAGAAGAGCGTGCAGTTTGACGACTCGAAGAATAAGATGTACAATTTGCATACGTGGACGTATGCGTTTCGAGAAGCTCGGAGAGGACGGTGGGAACGAGAAGCTGTGGATAGGTTGCGGTTCCATCGGAGGATACTTACTATGAATGAAGTACTGCGAGACGTCTTGTGCGCCGAACATAGGCGAACAATTTATGTAGAGCGCTTTTCCACTAGTACGTAGATGTTTAATCCGTGTAGTTAAACGGTATATATTGTAAACAAATAAAAACAATAAAAATTAAAAAGATTGTTTTATTCCATTATGTAGTGATTATAAATATGATACACGTTAGATAAAGCGCAATAACAAATCGGTTTGGAATGATATAAACAAGCGGGTTGTGATGGGGTGAGGGCCGGCCTTTCTTCCACTTCGATGATTGGGATGGTAGTAAAGCGGCGTAGAAAAGTTGCCTTTTCTCGACCTTTCACATATATTTCGGTGACACCTTGCAGAAGACGTCGTAAGATTGCAGGAAACATGTATGCTGGAGTAAATCCCTCATTCCAGTCGATGCAATGGTGATTAGTCATTACCCAGTGGGCTTGTTGTTGTAAATGAGGTGTTAAGGAATGGAGGGCGAAAGGGGGTTTAAAAATGTGGTGAGATACTGAGGTACCGTCGTAGGAGGCCAATTCTTTTGGGGTAAAGTGCTTATCGGACGTCTTAAAACCTTGAATATCGATAATGATCTTCATCGTTTTAGGTATAGGGAGCATGGTCTAGTTACGCTAAAAGTCGAGGTGCAACTGAAGTGTTTTGCGATATTACAGTTGTTTAACTGCTTTTGACAATGCGTTGTAAGTAAAAACTCGATCGTGAAGAACGAGACAATACGCAGTTGTGTTGGCTGGCACGTTAGCGGAAGTTTCAAATTCAACACGAAAAACGACAGCGTTTGCATGAAGGTAGTCTTTTTGATGGGAACAATCGATTACAACAATGGGCGCCTTGTCTGCAAAGTCATGTCGGGAGAAGAAGGGCTCATCGATTTTGCTATAATAAGATGATTGAAACTTGGAATACATGTCGTATAATGTTGCGTAATGATTGAGTGCATAATTGTTATGTAAATTGTCGTATGGGAATCGTTCGGTGTTCAGATAAACTCGGAAATTAGTAAGACCAATTTTATCGAAATTAGCATTGTCTTTAGCGATTAGCCCCGAACGACCTGATTGAAACCCTACGATGACATATCTGGGGGTTTGTAATTTTGTGCTTGTAGCGATAGCGTGAGAATGTTGAGTCACAGCATGAACACCGGGTATGATATGAAGCTGCCAGCTGCGAAATGCGACTTAAGTGTCAATATTTTTATCGATGTATTTGGTCAGGGCTAATTCTTGAGCAAGACCTGGAGTGATATGAGGAACCTTCCAATATAGTTTGTCAATCGTAACTTTAGCCGTCTCTGAATACGGCGTCGGCATCGGTATTGCTGCGAATTAATACGAGTTCTTGTCGGATGTTAAGTATTACTTTACCATAATCTTCGGTGAATCCTAACAGCATTCTCAACGGTATGCAGGCACTAAAGTTACCTTCCTGATCGGTAATGGGAGGATCGCCGCCGGCAAACCAACCTGCATTTTGAAGCTTTTTAACGTCAGCGGAACTGTAGGACACATATCCCTTAAGAGTAGACGTAATACCAGGTTTGGTGACAGAGTCGACAACGACGCCATTGATTTCGTATCGGATTTCGCTAAATAAGTGAGCCAAACCATTGTTAAGGAATTTAGCCGTTGTAACTTCACCGTTTTCCTTCCGCAACTTTCCCTCTAGGTATAGATAGCTCAGGCCGGGAAGAGTTGACATATCTTCGGGAATTGGAATTCGAATTTCATCGTTATAGTCAAAACGGTTTGTATACGGTTGATGTGTGTGCAATTGATTGCTAATGATAGAAGTGTCGACGAGGACTCGCTCTCCAATATTTAAAATACTCATTACACTATTGTAAAGCCTAAGGACCGCAAGAAGTCTCTGTTTGCTTTAGTTAGCTGCGTGGTGGACGAAGCCGTACTGATCTTACTAGGGTGTGGGCGACGATTCTTATAGGAAGTAATACAGGGGTGGTACGGAGTGGTGAATCGAAAACCCATTACAGTTTCTTTAAATGTAATGTTACCGTAACGGTCTCCTTACTAAAACTGACAGGATTATCCGATTGGTCTAGTATTTTAATAGTTAAGTTAGTGATCTGTTTCGTGCTGATCGGTAGATAGATGACAGGGTTAGGGGTTTCCACTATTTTGTACCCGGGTGGTACTATGGGGAAGAATTGGTGAATGATATGGCCGGGCTTACCATTTTTATATGAACCAACGGAGATGTTGCAATGAATAAGAATCGAGTTGATGTTCAAAATTTTCGTAACATGTTCAGCTGTGTGCCACCTATCTGCAGCATAAACTTTTTTCTCAAAGCCTAACATGTCCCGGATAGTATTGTCGCTTTGAAAGTCGATTGGAACGGTGGACTTTATTTCGGTTTTTAAGGTGCTGTTGTTTCCGCGTAGCAGTACCTGTTTAACACCCACATCAGAATCGAGTTGGTTATGTAAAAATTCAGCAATGTCGGTAATTTCATATGCTCCTTCCGGTATAATAATAGGAGGTTCTCCAACAAGATGAAATTCATTGTTGGGAGGTCTAACGTTTGGAATAGTATAGTAGGTTTCGAAACTTAACAATCCCAAGACGTATTCGCTACCATCGTCTAAAAAAATGGGAGGGTCAAAATTTGCAGTAAGAACAGATGAATTTCCCGTAAGAGTGAATATACTGGACATGATGAAGCGCGGCACTTAAACTGACGACAAAAGCGGTTTTGCAAAGTTATATAAGAATTTGAGACACAAATGTCCACATGTGTATGATGCGAGTTTTTGATATCTATTAGAGTTGTACATAATTGTGTTGTTGCTACCATCGCTGCGAAAGTAGTTTACTAATTCGGGAGGAGGTTGTAAGCGACCTATGCTATCGAAATACAGAACAAATCGATCAGCTTTAACGTAGGCTGTCCAATGTGTGCCAGGTCCAACATCATCGTCTAAGTTAGTAACACCACATTCTCGTTGACGAATTTTGTCAGGTAGGGCATCTCGCATAAATATCCCCCTAAAATGGGGAATTTCTAAGCGTTTAACGTACTGTGCAATATCGATGTTCGTCAACGCTCGGCGTGGTAGCTTCAACGGTAGTTTTTTGACTGATACGGTCGTAGATATAGCCCTTTTCCTCGAGCAATGGATTCCATAGCTTTGTTATGTCGCTCTTTTTCCTGGAGATCCTTTTTAGAAGCCTTTGAGTCGCCAACCGCTTTAGCGACTGCTGCAGCACCGCCTCCGAGAGACCCCAATGCTCCTAATGCAGCAAGTATGGGTACAAGCGGCAATATACCTCCTCTCTTGGGAACAGGTACTACTCTAGAACGAATTCGGCGTTTCCTTCGCGATTTAAAAACGACCGCCCCTCCAATACGTTTACGCCTACTACACCTTGTACGCTTCCGTTTTCTAGATACCCCCGTACCAAATTTTTGCGCAATACCGGCAATAGGTAGTGCACGCTTTCGTTTCCGGGAGACTCTCACACCAACAGTGGGTTGTGTACGCTTCCGTTTTCTAGATACTCCCGTACCAAATTTTTGTGCGGCAATAGGTAATGTACGCCTTCGTTTTCGGGGGACCGTCACACCAGCAGTGGGTAGTGTACGCTTCCGTTTTCTAGATACCCCCGTACCAAATTTTTGCGCGGCAATAGGTAGTGTACGTCTTCGTTTCCGGGGTGTTTCCATAGCAGCAATGGGTTCTGTACGCTTCCGTTTCCGGGAGACTCCCATGCCGAGTTTGGTTTTCCCTTTCATAATCCCTGTAACAGCAAGAGCTGCCGCTCTTTCTCCAAGAGTAGAGTCTTTTGCTTTAACGCGTTCCCAAGCTTTCTGTGCAAGAACTTTATCCGCCGCGTGACGTGTCGAAAGATTGCTGGATTGTGAGTATGCGATGTCGTGTTGCTTGCAAGCCTCGTCCAGAGGGTTTCTTCCTCGATCACCTCGAGAAAGTCGTTTGTTTAAACGAGTGCCAGGTCCGCAAAACTTGTAACCTGGTATATGTAATTCGAAAGGCAACTTGTCAATAAGGGTGTTCAACAAACCGCGACCTTTCCGTCTTACGATTCGACGACGACTACGAGTTTTACGTCTAGTATAACTCATCTTAAAGAAACGCTCGTCGAAGAGCGACTGACGATGTGAAGCTTAAAGGGGTAGATATATACTTAGCACAGCGCGGTTAGAAGCTAGTTCGCCCCCGTCCGAAAACGATGAAGAACGTCAAACTTGTGAAACAAAAATGTTCGCTGCCGGTAGTAAATCATACAGTAAATTCCATGTCACAGAGGTTCAGACGACACGGCACTTTACTGGGTATAGGATGTAAAAGGGGGTTGATCATTGGTCCTTCCGGCTCTGGGAAAACCAATGCGATGATCAGTCTTTTGGTGCACCGCAATGGGGTGCGGTTTCACAACTTGTATTTGTATTCCAAAACCCTTGACCAACCTAAATACAAATTTCTGAAGATACTTCTGAAGTCACTAAAAGAAATCGGATTCTACGAATTCAGCGAGGGGTGTGAGGTTATCAAACCACACGAGGCGAAAGAAAATTCTGTTATTGTGTTTGATGATGTGGCATGCGACACTCAAAGCATAATTAGAGATTATTTTAGTTTCGGACGTCATCGAAATATAGATTGTTTTTACCTCTGTCAGACTTACTCATCAATCCCGAAACAACTGGTACGAGATAATGCGAATATCATAATCGTATTCCGGCAAGACCACACCAATCTTAAACACATTTACGATGATCATGTAAACACAGACATGTCATTCGAAAAGTTTAAAAACTTATGTTCCCACTGTTGGATCAAAGATCATGGATTTTTAGTTGTCGACAAAGAAAGCGAAATCAACGCCGGTCGTTATAGAAAAGGGTTTGACAGTTATTTCACTATATAGGCATGGACCACTGCTGTACAAATTATTAGTCTACGAACAACGACAGTAATAGCAACATGGACAAACGGTTAGTAAGCGATCTTATTAAAGCTAGAAAGGCTGTCAGGCGGAAATATGAAACTTTAAAAGCAGATATCGCCGAATCTCAGACGGCTCTTGCGGAGCAATTTAAACCAATTTCCCAACCACTCACGGAATTGCTAACATCCATCAAGCAAGAAGGTGGTCAAACAATACAGCAAGAAGTAGGACCTATGCTGAGAACCATCAAACGACGAGTGTCCACACCATCTATCCTACCCCGTCCAAGAAATGGTAAAACCCCCGTACGAGCGTCAACCCCCGACATTGCCATTCCCGGACCATCGACTTCAGCGTTGGTAACATCCACACCTAGATTTCTTGACAGAGAAGTATTGTATGAGAGTTTACCGGATGAGGAGCAACAGGTGGAGGCTCAAGAAGAAGCGGCAATTGAAACTTCGGTAGCAGAGGCTAGGGAAACCGTGCGACAAATGATGGAACCGGAAGTTCTAGGGGAATACCTGGAACAGTTCTCAGGGTTAGCTAGAAAATATATCGAGGGAATGATACGAGATACAGAGAGCAAGTACGATCTCCATTATGGAGTTCGATGGGACATAGACACTGATAAATTTGCAATTGGAAATAAACAGCTTACTTTTGAGGGTCAGGACATGGTTATTACAGATCACGGAAATAGAATAGTATACAAAGGCACCCCCGGCTTTTACGAATTAATGTTCTTAAAGAAACCGATAATTTATACAACCAAAGACCATGAAAATTACTATGACATAGTGAACCGGTCCGCCGCAAATCGTAAGAACTACGATCCAACCCAAGGGATAAGCGGTAACGCCGGCTCAAAATATATGAAAATAGTACGCCCCCTGGCTACCTCCTCCGGCATTAGACAACCTACCAGAGCCGCATCGAGAGTGCAGCGTACCGGAAGGGGGTTATTAACAGTAACCAATAAAAAAGTGGAATTTGTTCCTTGGAAAGATCCAAATTCATTAGTGGATCGTCTGCGCATATTACTAGCCTCTCAGGTAGCGGGGCACACCGGCCATTCCAACGAAATCGTAAGCATCACCCAAGCTCTACGAGAAGCAAAAATAATTCATTAAGACGAGTACAAAAGCAGAGGACCTATTGAATTACGATCAGAAGGTGTTAGACGATAGAGTAATGCCCATAGACAAATTTGGACGCCACTACCATAGCGCGCGCTACGGTTCTCATCGCAAACATATCTTTATGAAAGTTCAAAATGTAAACCGACTCCATATAGAGGTACCACTGCTGCTAGTGGGGCGTGGTTATGATGAAAGCGGATATTCCAAAATTTTCGGTAATAATGAGTACATTTTTCCTTTAACGATCGGTGAGATCATAAGTGTTCAAGTCAACGGACCTTTGGTAGTATCACACATCAACGGCATCAAACACGACACGCTTGTCGGTAAGACATTGCGGCGAGGAGATAAACTGAAATTCGAATCCATAAACACTAAGTTATACGTGCAACTGCTGCTTAAATGTCCCATAGCAGTCGATACAGCAACATTCGGCAATGAGTCCTAAGGAGGATCTAGTTGCAGAACTTCACAAACCAGCGCGAAGAAATTTCAAGAGACGACGGGTGATTCTCAAAGGATTGCATGATTTACTACAAGCGGATTTGGTGGAGATGCAACCATATGCACGAAGCAATAAAGGTTATCGATACATTTTAGCTGTTATTAATGCGTTTTCTAAATACTTGTGGGCTCTCCCGGTAAAACGGAAAACGGGAAAAGATGTAGCAGCAGCTATGCGAAAAGTTCTTGCTAATATGAAGGTATCTCCAAAAAACGTACAAACCGATTTGGGAAAAGAATTTTATAACAGCGATTTTCAAGCATTGATGCGACGTTACAAGATAAATCATTACAGCACGTATTCAACTATGAAAAGCAGCATCATAGAAAGATGTAACCGCACCCTTAAGAACATGATGTGGAAGCAGTTTAGTTTGCAAGGGTCCTACAAATGGTTGGACATTCTGCCCCAACTTTTAAGCAAATATAACACAACCAGGCATAGGACAACAGGTATGAGGCCGGCTGAAGTTAATCTTAAAAATGCCAAACGTCTGTTACACACCGTGTACAGCCACACAAAAACTGTAGATCCGACACCTCAAAAGTTTCATAAAGGAGATTCTGTACGCATTAGTAAATATCGCTCGATATTTAGCAAAGGCTACACACCCAGCTGGAGCAACGAAATATTCAAAATAGCCACAGTGCGACTTACAAATCCTACCACCTACAGACTCACCGATCAGGAAGGGCAAGAAATCAAAGGTGGATTTTACGAGCACGAATTACAGAAAACCAAACACTCGGACGTATACCTGGTAGAAAAGGTGTTGAAGAAGAAGGGTAATCAGCTTTACGTAAAGTGGTTGGGATTCGATAATCGTCACAATTCCTGGATATCCAAAAACAATGTTGTATAACTTATTATGATTCTATAGAACTCTTTCAATAAAACACTTTTTTGTTTTACTACCATTTATTTTCTTTAAATAAAAACTTTTTATGTTTTACAGTAATTTATTATTGTAAATGCTGAACATGAGTGACTACAGTGTTAAATAACAAATATACTTGGTAATGCGGACCCAATCAGATTTTTTGTAAAATTTAACTTACTACCTCTATCATACAAGCTAGTGTTCTTAACCTATACTATAATTGCTATATACAATAACTAAACCTACAAAGTACAAGAAAGCCGTGTAGGACCTCTGCTGTTAAGTAATAACGAATACTGTTCCGCGAACATATTGCTACGTCATCGTTTCGGCAATGCGCAGCAAGTTGTCTAGACGACTGTAAACATCTATATCACGGTGACCCCACGCTAAGGTTTTGGTAGTATTAGGAATAAGGAAGCGTTTATCATCTCGCGAAGAAAGCGCAACCTTATTCATTAATTCGGTGTACATAGTGTGTAAACGGGAACGAAACACATACATCTGACAAAATACAACTTCCCTCTTGTTTTCGACTACAGATTTATAAATTTCGGTGGTGAGGTGATTCCGAACAGCACTCTTTCTAACTCCCTTCGCCTTTTTGTCTTCTTTACCAACAGCGTTTACACAGTATGTTTTTGCACCGACCCCGTAATAGCTACACACAGCCACCCCCGCGTACTCATCCTTAAATTTGCCAACAACGGACTTGGTTCTCGAAATTCCATGCAGGCCATTCTTGTAATTTGATGTATCAAAGAGATCAAGGTGCTCTTGCATGTCGGCGTAAAAATTTTCAGTAAAAATTTCCAGGATGAATGAGTCCGTGTCCGAATACAGTAGAGACACATTACGGCCGTATGTATGCTTCAAAAATTTGTAATAAAAATCGTACATTACCGTTTTCGAAAGATCTAAAACTGAGAAACCAACATAAATGGGTTTGTTATATAAAACCGATGTTCTGTTCATTTCCACTGCTATTAAATTTTCCCCAAACCGAATTCTATCTTTAAAGTTAGGTTTCGATATCAAAGCTTCTGCCCCCATTCTATTACCAATTTTCTCCCAATGACTAATTAACTTTACAACAACCCTTTTGTCCACGTTTTCCATGGTTTTACCAAAGACGCTATTGTTAGCTAGTTTGAATGAATTTCGATGAAATTTATTGTCAGACTTGTTACGTAATTTTGTGTTTAAATCGATGTAGGATCTGAGCCAAGGAGATTGTCTAAACTTAAGTATTTTATGTGTTTTAACCAAAATCAAACCAGCCTCTAAGCATTGCCTCAAATTTCTGTAGTGAATAATATAATTGTGTTTGTCATACAAATTTGGAATTAATTTTGCATTTTTAAATTTTCCCTGTGGAGGCACCAATAGCTCGGGGCAAAAGGGAAAGTCATTGTGATCGTCATGTAAATTTTCGGGGTACCGCAAGTCAACTTCCAACACGTACCCAGTATCTGAGTCGTCCACAATTTTAAATACGTCAAAACTATCAATTTCGTCGTCAGTCAACCAAACAAAACCACCTTGCGGTAGAAACTGTCTCATACTATGAGCATACAAATTCGTTGCATCCAAATACACAATAAAAGAAGTGGGTTTGAAAGCGTTATAGTTACCCGCAAATTTATTGTTGGCAATAGCCTTTCGCCCGACGCAAGTACTGACTCCTCCACGAATACCCTTTCTAAAAAAGTGAAACATATCCATATCCGTCAACAGCTCCAACTCAACCCCCGTATATTTTAACATGGCATCCCAACTTAAACCGGGGGCGGTGAAGTACTGCGCCGGATCTAAATTATATTGATTTAAATAAAAATTTCGAAAGTTTTCGAAAACGTCTGCCAATATAAACACGTCACATTTGAGGTAAACATCGGAATAGTCGCCCAACGTTTGACATTCGAAAGTTTTCCAGACCTTAACGGCGCGTTCGTAATCGACCTCAGTAATATGCGTCTCGGTTAAATGATCATAAAACTGAGCGATTGTGGGCAACGCCGGCTCGTCTAATTTTGTAAATGAATCCAGATACGAATAGGGAAACACACCTTTCTGTCTCATCAGTTCGAATTTGATGTCATGTCCGAATTGCTTATGAATTTCAACACACTGATCATCTGATAATGTGGCGGCCAGCGATGCTAAAGAAGCACTTAAAAATCTGTAACTATCTAAAAATCGAATTTGCATATAAAGGTTTTTTCGTTTTCCGTCAACAACGACTTCATCTACCCAAAGACGTTTACCAAATGAAATATATTTTTCCTTATTTTCCGGAATGACATCAAGCTCCTCGTTATTTTGAGCTAACTGTTTGACAAAAAGGTGGGAATCGTAATTTAAATTGTGAAAAAATACGGGAATAAAATTTGGAAGTTTATAATTCAGATTGCAATTGGAATGGGCAGCTCCCCGATATTCTCCGGTCAAATGGTCGTGATCGCGAACCTTTACGTCCCCCTCTCCAAAAGGACGATTGCAAATATGACATGAAGCAGCATCCTTAAAATTTTGAATTTCTTGCGGGGCCAGAGGCTTGAGGGGTACAACATACTTTAAACTGTTGGAATATAAGGCGCGAACGTCTCTGTCTAGACGCTCAACAAACACGTCCACAGCATCCTCGCCCCTATAAATTTCGAATTTGGATAGAGTATCATCAAAAGAACATTTCAAATAATACGCGAAAGAATACGGTTTGTGCTCGCACGTTTTGATCGTATATGGTCTTTCGCGATCCGGCTCCTGATCCCCACCATCGACAGGTGATAAAACGGTCTCGAAATCTGCGTAGCAAACATAAGGCACTTTCAATTGCTTATGATAATTATCAAATTTAAGAATGTTCTGGGGCCTCACCTCCCCACACTTATCCGTGATCGGCTCTGTCGTAGGCAACTTTGTGCACACATGATTACAGTCAAAAAGCTTATGGTTCTCCAGATGGGCATCGGTGCGAAAGTAATTTAGACAACCATTACAAAAATGTTTTGCATTTTCCCTAGCCGTTATTTGCCGCGAAACTAACCTAGACAAATTGGTGATCCAACAGTAGTGGTTATTACCTTCGCCATCTGTTAGAAGCAGCAAATTTATATGTCCGTTTTTTATACGTGGCGAATAGTACAGAGGTCCCACAACTTCATATATGGTAATATCGTTTTGAAAAGTCTTTTCCAACGCGTATACATTTATAGAAAGTTGAGGGTTATTTTTTTCAAATTTAGAAATATCGCGCAATCTAACAGGGAATTCAATGTCCTTAAAATTTAAAAACTCGCTGCAATCTGGATACGAACTCGTTCGATTAGACAGTCCATCCGGTTCGCAGATGGCCGAGGTTACCGCCCACCCGAAACAACGCTCGTCATCGACGTTTTGGACGTTCACGATCGCTTTCTTGGACTGAATCTGCTTCGGGAGCGGGATATACGAAGACGCCCGAAACGGATTGAATTTATTTATATTTAATTCTAGGTACAGCAACTGCTTCAAGATCCACCCTGTAAAAATTTTGCGGTTAGTAACATTAACAAGAATTACAGTTGTAATACACACCTGAATCGCGTTCCTCAAATTCGGACACCTTCTGGTCCAATATCCCCGTTAAATTATCATATAATTCGTTCAAGTCTGTACCGCGAGTGACCACCTCGTTGGTCGTATTAAAACTTTTGACGTCTTGTACATCTTGAGTCTCCAAAATAAAATACCCGAAAAGTTCGAAATTGAATTTTATACTGTTTAATTTGGTCAATTGACCTTCTATAAGACCTATAATTTTGTCTTTCAATTCGGTCATATATTCTACAACGCTTATATGATAATTTTCCGTGGACACCCTGTAGCTGGCAACGCGGGACTTGAAGGCGCTTGGAAGAGCCACCACTCCTTTCCCCAGATGGACGACATCACACCGCCTCGTGTGACGATTGCTCCTCAGGTGTCCAACGAAACAAGTCCGAGGAACATTTTCATCACACACGTCGCAGTATTGCGTCCTGGGGAGCTGTTCTGTTAAACCAAACGTTAGAAAACATGAAACACTACAATAGAGACACACTCACCACCGCTGGAGTCATTAAGTCTTGGGCGTTTACTCGCCGATGGTCCCTCACCAGCTGCTACCGAAGCCTCCATAGCGTCACCTTTAGGAAACACACAATTGATATAATCAGCAGCAATCAACACGTTTCCACTTACCACTCGTCGATGGGTGGCCAACCTCGTGGCGACAGCTATCTCTTCGATGGCGAAACAAATTGTCAGCTCTGGTGAAGGACTCTCCACAAGCAGTGCACCTGAACATAATGGTAAATTAGTCTCGCGCAATCGGTTATTATACTAATTGCGCGATTAGCTACCCAGCTCGAGGCATACTATTCACAAACGCAATGAACACCTTTATTAACACTGATTAACAAATTAAACCTCGAACGGAATACCCAGGTGTCACCACGGGGAGGATTCGCTTTGGACACCCTGGAGAGGATAGGGGGGGGGGTTATTTGTGTTAGGGGTGTATGATATGTTAAACGATTATCTACTCGTTACTTAGCCTTTTTATCGAGCTCCTGACGTCTTGCACGAATCGCGCTCTCCACAGCTAACAGATCTTGGATTAGCTCCAGCCTTGCTAACGCAGCATTCTTAAAGATGTCCATGTTAGTTGCGCTGTGGCCGTGGCGGATCTTAGGTAAAGCGGCTATGCTTTTTAGGTACTCATCGTGCATCGTCGCTTCTAGGCTGGCGGCTCGAATTTCTAGTGAGCTAATAACAATATAAGCTATTAAACTGGGAAAAGCACGTTCTGAACACCTTCAATGTTAAATAACATATATGGATAGAAAAATAATATCTAATATCTAATATCTAATATACCTTATATAATGGTCACCGCTGCGAAGATCAGCAGCTTTCGCATCTATTGCATTCCGATTAGACACGTATTCACGTTCGGCACGCTGGGATGGCGAAATGTCATCCATGTCTTCCTCCTGCGGGGTAGACGTAATCGACACCACAGTATCGATTACGTCACTCCCAGTGGCTACAACAGCTACACCACCCGAAACCGGAGATGCCTGTACAATTACAGAAGGCACTGCGGCCACATTTTCCGAAGGTTGGATTGTTGGCTGCTTCGAAATTCGACTGGTCGGTCGACTTGAGCCGGAGTCGATCTCCAAACCATCTACAAGGGCTCTAAACTCTTGCGCCGCACCGTCGCCGGAAGCCGCCTTTTCCAATGGAATGTCGTCAAAATCGAACGTTTCCATAAACATTTCCGTTTGCGATAAATGAGGAGACTCAGATTGCATCGGCATATTTTGAATTTTTGCCACAGGAACATCAGTCTCCTCATTCATACACTTGACATACTTCGCCAAATTGAATTTTGCTGGTTTTTTCCGTTTCTGACCTTTTTTTAAAGCTGATTTTAAAATTTTACTCGAACCTTGACTACTTGGAGAAATAATTTCGTAATTAGGAACAATTAATACGTCACTTAAAACCTTTATGGCAGCTTGCGGCGACGTCTGTGCGGAACCACTTGGTTCCGTGCAGGCGCAAAGTTTAACTGTACCCGTTTTTTTCAAACTGAGCCTATTAAATTTTGAAAAATTTTTCGGTAAAATCGAACCCTCGCAAAACTGACAAACAGCGCTGTTGCTAGCCATTTCAAACACAAGATAATGACTGCTCCCACCTTAGCTAGGTGTATATATAGTAAACTTGGTGGGGCGGAAGGACGACTTTCGCACGCAAACCAGTTGAGGTCGTTGCAATCTACACTTTTCTTGAAACTTAGCTTACACAAAGGAAGTTAACCTTGAAATACCTTTACGTTTGCTGTATGTCTAAATTTTTGCAGATTGCGCGTGCAAAGGCAACAAAAAGTATTTTTCAAACACAGTTTGCAAGTTAATACAGACGAGAGTGATATTATATTTTACAGTAACATTCATTAAAATGTGATACATTTAATTTCCTATTAATTTCCTACTGGTTATGATTTTAATTGACAACCAATCTATGGGAAATTGCAACAATTTGTTTTTTAATACTTGCTTATAAAGAGCTCTGAGTAATTATTTTTCATTCGAGACTGCTACAACTTTCACCGGTTTTGCTACATATTTTTAGACTGATAAACAAACTGTTGTTTATAATTAAAAATGATTATTCGAATACTTCGCTCTATTTTTTTTAATTTAGATAGATGTCGGTTTATTCATCTTTAAGATGTTTACAAAAACATTTATTGTTATTTAATAAACAGATTTAACTTGAACAAAGCTTTTAAACTGATATAAATTAACAGTGTGTGTTTAGTTTCGTTCGCCGTTTGAGTCCATTATAGAATAAGTTTTTGAGAACATGATTTTGCTGTTAAGGGTGATCTAACGTCATTTACAAATCTAGTCTTATAATTATGAATGTCCTTATTGTATACTATAAATTTGGAACTTATTCGACCAAACCTATCTTTTTCACAGCTTTAATTACAATACACTCAATATGTTGTTTAAATTTCAATCTATTATTAATTTTAACTACATATTAGTAATACCTTTACCTTTAGATTGCTGACACAATGCACTGGTGATCTGCATTTAAAATGTATGTATTTATACGTGCAGTTTGCGTTTGAAATTCATACACGATACTGGGTTCGCAGAAACTGCTTAATATGCAGACGTTACTCGTGCGTTTCAGTGTCAGTCAATTAAAAAATATTGTGATTAGTATGCATTCACTTGCACTAAGAAACGTGCACAACTTTAAATGCAGTGATTTATATTCAAGGAAATGCACGCATGCATTACGATTGCTTACATTTTAAACAGCGCATCTAATTTTGCGCCAGCATTTGTCATTCTTTCGGAAAACCAAAAATTTAAAGAAATAAAATTGCCATTTTTAAACAAATCAGTGGTGCCTTGAAATTATTGATGCATCTCAAAATCTTCAACAAATTAGTTTGCTGTTTATTAATTTGCATCTATCAAATGTAGCGACAAACATTGCATTAATTGCACCTGATCAGCTTCCAGCATACCACCACTTCACAATTTGCACTGATTTAAAAAAAATTATAATTCTGATTTTGCTGTTAAGGGTGATCTAACGTCATTTACAAATCTAGTCTTATAATTATGAATGTCCTTATTGTATACTATAAATTTGGAACTTATTCGACCAAACCTATCTTTTTCACAGCTTTAATTACAATACACTCAATATGTTGTTTAAATTTCAATCTATTATTAATTATAACTACATATTAGTAATACCTTTACCTTTACATTCGCTGACACTGCACTGGTAATTCACTTTAAAATGCATGTATTTATACGTGCATTTTGCGTTTAAAATTCATACACGATACTGGGTTCACAGACTGCTTAATATGCAGACATAACGCGTGCGTTTCTGTGTCAGTCAATTAAAAAATATCGATATTAGTATTCCCTGCACTAAGGAACGTGCAAAACGTTAAATGCGGCGCTTTATATTCAAGGAAATGCGCGCATGCATTACGATTGCTTACATTTTAAACAGCGCACCTAATTTTATTGCCATTTTTAGACAAATCAGCGGTATCGTGAAATTATTGAAGCATCTCAAAATCAACAAAAAATTTGTTTGTTTATTAGTTTGCATCTATCACTTATTGCACCTGATCAGCTTCCGATTGTAGAGCTCTGAGTACTTATTTTTCGTTCGAGACGATTGACAACCAATCTTGTTATTCTTATTCAGTATATGAATCTCACTTGCATAAATTGCAGTTGGGCGAATTGCTGTGTGCACTCTCAGTTTCACTTTTCAAAATAAACTTTTGGACATCGTCCGCATAAGTAAAGCACTGATGCGATGCAATTTATTAAAAATCCTACCTGTTCTATTTATCTTTCACACGTGCCTGTTATTACTTCCAGGACTTCATCTTCCTTGTGGTGCGTTGTTATTTTTCAGTATTTATTTCAATATTTCATGTGTCAAATGCTCCCATTAGCTCATCTTAGAAAGTGCGTATTTGAAGCTATCCTAAATTTGCATCTTTTGATCAGGACCCAGTTTTCTCTAGATAAAAGCAAGCTGGTGATGCTATTCTGTAGAATTGAAATTTGGTCATTTTCTTATCGGATTCTTTATTCTAATTATTTGGACGTCACAACCTCAGTATTGGAAATGAAAGACTTGTTCCAATAATTTAATAACTTAAAAAAAGTAAATTAAATATTTATTTAGATTTTAATTGACAACCAATCTATGGAAATTGTAACAATTTGTTTTTTAATGATCATTCGAATACTTCGTTCTATTTCTACATGTCGGTTTATTCATATAAATATATTTAACTTGAAAATTATAATTCTAGTTTATTTCATTATTAGGTTTTCTAATACTGTAGCAATCGTAAAAAAATTTATAATTATGCATACATCCCTAATAACTGCCAAATGTATTACTGTTTAGTATCAAACGGTTCGTTTTTTAACGAGGAATATGAGGGTTTCGCAAAAAAAGTTCTATTATTTAAAATAACTGAGATAAACGCAAAATTAGAATCTGCAGCATAATTTGTCAACCCTTTCCTCCAAGTCGAGATGTAGGTAGGAGACATTTGTATATAAAACCAGTCGCTGTTGCATGACAAAATCACAGTTTTCTTCAGCTGCTCGTTTGGTAAGATATGTTTGTATATATGTTTTATTTTATATGTCTATGTCTTTGAAAAATGTAATAGGAAAAGTTCTGAAAAAAAGTTTTTTACTTTTCTAATGTAAATGCTCACATCTCCCTTTTTATTAAAATATTTGATCCCCGTCTTTTGTGCCTACTTCCATATACACCATTTCTAATATTTTTTCTAATGTTTCTAAGCAAAATAAAATGCTCGTATCATTATTAAGATATTTGATTGGATTTTTTGCATTGTACAGTTACTTCGCTATTCTAAATTCTAAAATATTTTTCAGATTAAACAGAATGGGTAAGACGCTTATTTTTTTTGTATTCTAAACAGTATACATATAAGAAATTTACAGAAGAATTTCTAGAATCTATAATTCTTGGTGCTGCCATGTCGGCGTTCGGTAATATTGTGTTAATTTTAATATTTGATGTAATACATTTTTAACATTTTAGAACTACAACTGGTGGCGCATATCGCGGACAAATATGACACTGTAAGAAAATATATATATATAAATCTGGTTCACAATAAATTTCTTTTTAGCAAGACATAGTTCTCCTGAAAAACTCTACCTACATCCCGGAAGCCACCCTGCTAGAGGTGGGGTGGTTTCTGGGATGTAGGTACAAGGTCTACAGGGACCCCGACTTGCATGACATGCTCTGGGTGATCTACGTGAGTATAAGTTGATTTGCTTCTTTGAAGAAACTAAGTGTTCTTTTTACAGCAAATGTGAGGCCACCCAGAGCTTTCTAGGTTAGGTTAGTTAGTAAGTTAGTTTGTAGTATATAATAAACGTTTTAAAATTTTTAATTTTTTTATTACATCGTTATAACTACATGATAAACACTTATTGTTCCAACGTTTGCTGTTGGGCGTATTGTTTAAACACAATATCATATCTTATGACGTCCAAAGCATACTTTAGCATTTCATGCATGCAGTATACATTTTCGGATTTTATTGGCGGTAACGCATCCTCAATGCTTCGTTTAAAGTCGCCGGGTAAATTCCAAACGCCTTGGATTATACTACTGTAGAAATTTTCAAAATTTTGACTTTTTAATAGTTCAGCTTTAGAATTCAGCAGGGGCAACAAATCCCACAACTCTGCTACTGATTGCATTCCGAGATACACTTGGGATCGCTTACGTTCCTGCAGCACAATCACTTTTTTGTTTCCGATTTTTTGGAAATATATTCGTTTGCCTGGACTTATATCCACCGGTTTTAAATCTCCATCTTCATAGTTAAAATGTCTGTTTATCACATCTTCATTTTTAAGAAAGACTTGCCACTCTCCTTCGTCTAGCAGTATAAAATTGTTGTTAATCCCACTAATTAGCACTCCCGGCACAAACGATCCAAAACAGGTCAAACCCAAACTCACAGATTTATTTCTTGACTTATTCAACGGATAACTTGTTGCGTTTAACAATACTGGATATAACAGTTTCACTTTTTTCTTTGACCCCTTCACAGTTTCACCAACCTTTTGTACCTCATCCATTGTTTTTTACTAGTACAGCACACGATATACTACTGAACACAAAACTACACCTCATGTTATACCCAGTCTTCAAGGTTACTGTTGATGGCCTCGCTTCAAACATGACCTTGGGCTTGCACGTGGCTTCGCCTTGCATGTGACCTTGGGATTGAACGTGGCCTTGGCCTTGAACTCAAGGCCAAGTGGTGGGGGGAGGTTCCAGAACCATCCACTTCCCTCTACTTTCTACTTACACCAATTTTTCAGGATCGCGGCAATGACCAAAAATGTGTAGAATTTCTGTAGGTTCTGAAAATCCATTCACATTGAAACTACTTGAGTGACGTGACGATTTTAGCTCGCAATAGAGAAATAGTTACTTTGCTGCGCTGGAATATACATTTCCCATGCCGCGCGGACTTTGAAGGGCTGTCACTCGGAGACTATTTAAATCAATCACATTATTAAAAGAGATTCGTGCACATTTTTTCAAGCACTACAACTTTCACATTTGCAATCTTCGCTTCCACAGAGGTAGAATGGCGCAAACCGATTTTTCGTAACTTTGTAGCTCTCTACCGTTTGCAATACCAAGTTCTCGGTAACGCGGCAATGACCAACGATGTGTAAAACTTTTATTTCCAACATTTTTTGTTCAAACTTTTTCTGTGCGATCAATGGATCGCGAGAAAAAACAAATTCAATTGTTTTCAAAATAGCGGCTGTTTGGCAGGGGGGGCACGGCTTTTTGGTTTTACACTTGTCTAATGACCGTAAACCACTGGGCAAAAGGAATCGCCGTAGCCAATTTTGTTAAGGTGACGGGGTGTTTTCCGACAATTTTGCTGCACTACTTCGCTATTCCTGTACTGTCGCGGGAAAATGGTGTAAAACTGTATGCGGACACCAAATGTAAAGTAAATACAATTGACATGGATTGTGGTGGGCCACATGGATCTATTGCTATGAGAAATGGACACTATTTTATGTTGACTTTTAACAGGCTTGTTAAGATATTGTTGGAAAATGGTATGTGGCAAAAGGCGATACTTTATATGGCGAAAAGAATATATGTTGATGAGGAAGTTTTTTCGGTGTGTCTTAATGTCAATCATTTGTTGGGCGCCTTTATATTGTTGGGACTTGGTTTGCTACCTGCTACCTATATATATTTTTACAAAAACTTGTTTTATTTTAAAATAGAGATAAGAAAGCTTTTATGGGAAACCCGACATAAAACTGACTTTTTAATTGGCAACAGAACAAATATTTAAACACGTAGCAGTTATGAAGAATGTTACAGCGGGTATCACCTATAAAATGGTTAAAAGTCATCTTAACAAAGGACGAAGTTGTATGATTAAAAAAAAACACCTATTAGGACACTCCTCGATAACATCGGTAAACATCAGAATTATATTAGAATCGGATCGCTCTAGAGGCGAAATAAACAATTACTTTGAATACTGATACTGGAAAATATCAATCGATTGAAATGTATCAGAAAGTATGAAAGGCTAGAGGGCGAGATTGATAGAATCTCAAAACCAAAACAAAATGACTGTAGCAGATAATAAGAGCTGAAAGATATTGAAAAGAAAACTGGACAATGCAAAATGTGAAATATAAAAAATACAGGAGGGTGGATGTGCTATAGTTTTAGAAAACTACTAGAGTTGATAAGAAGAACAATTACATCTAGAAGAACAACCACGAAAAAGACAGCTAATCAGAAATTGGAGGAAATGCAGTACGTCAGAGGTAGTGAAATTAATACATCAAGTTGTCTATCATGATAAAGAACAGTGAGGTAATGCTTCGTGCCATGATGCAGAAGATACATATTTTTTTTAACCAATGAGAAAGCTTTCAAAATGAAACAATGCGAAAACTACACAAATATGTCTATGAAATTACAAATACACTAGATTACTGAATCGTCTTCAAACGCTCTTCCACAGAATAATAACATCAAATTGTCTCAAAACTTTCGCTTCTATTTGTCAAAGGAATAAGCTGAACCTCGTTCAAACTTAAAAGCAGATGATCACCTACAGGCAGTGAAGCTTGTTAGGATATTTTAAATTTTAAGTTATCACGGGGAACTTCTGCGCCGTCTCCTTTGATCTTTCCCAAAAGCGTAGATACTTTAATTGAAATTTAAGCAACGATCAACAAGTTGCTACCTTGACACTTCAATTTTGGACCCGACTCAAAGCAGAAAGGTTGATCGGAAGCCTAGTGTTTTGACGAGCTTAGTTCGACAGAAGTGGCTGATTACCCCCTTGGGGAGACTGTCGTGTTTAAATTTTGATTGAAGATGCAGAATTCTGTAGCAGACAGGCAATAAACTCAGCCGTATTAGTGGAAGCGCTCTCTTTTTACGCAGAGTTCACGAGGTGAAAAATATGAAAAAGTGAACCGAAATATTAAATTCTTTTGGGGGGGGGGGGGGGTCTAAGAAAGCTTAACTTTAAATTGTCGAGCAAGATTTCTTATGTGCTTACTACTAGATAAAACAAGATTACGATAATTATGGGTTAACACAAGCCCAGTCCGCCCGGAGTGGTGGTAATAAAGGGTTACCGACTGGCTTAGTCGAGAGGGTGTAGGTTATTTCAAGATTTATCTTACACCGGGTGAGGACTCGATAAGTTATGAAGGGAATATAAAGCCTTGAGCGGCATCACTTTTCTGTCGATACAACTGGACAATTTTTTGAAAGCGGAAAGGGAAACCCATCCTTAGGTGCGTTGTGGACTGCTGCAGCGACGTTCTTCCTAGTGCTGTCCCGGATGAAACTTACCTTAAGTGGTTTAGCACAGCTAGAACTTTTTACACTTAAATACAGGAAATAATGCATACAACAACCGTCAGATCGAAAGAAAACAAGAAATAATTTATTATAATTTAATCCATTGACGTTAGTTACTACTAGAAAAGACGCCCGATTGTGGCTAGAAACATTCAGATGTTTGCAACTGTTGGGTGAAACTAGAGCAGGCGATTAATTCAGCAATGTGCTTGGCTGAAGTGCTACGGGGATGAGAGATAGCGTAACCGAATTTTGGCCAAGCTTACGAGAAGGGGTTTTTTGCTCAACACGTGTGTTTTATATCTCACATATCAACCCTAAAATGAAGTTTACTGTCTTTTTAATGCCCTAACGAGCGTTTTGATTGACATCCAAGTATTCGACAGTGAGACCGGCATATGACGAAGGGATGGTACTTATAGGAAGGCGGCTTGGCTACGCACATGCGCGCCCGTCTGCTTGATTAGTTTATGAGACAGCGGGTTCGGAGATCAAAGAATAGGCCGCTAAAGCACGTAACTGGTAGTTTGACAATATGTGCAGCTGCCGCAGTTTTCGTGTTAGCCAGGAAAATTCATATAAGGTCCTAATCTTAAAAAAAATGCTTTGAATTTTTTGCGGTAACTCGTGACCGTTAATGGTACATAAAAATAAAGTAGACCTTTCTTATAATTTTGTGTGCTCTACAATTTATGGTCAATTACTTTTTTGCATACGAACGATATTTGTTGAGATATCAAACACGAAAGAAAAACGTGAATAGGTCGACGTCGCTTGTGTTTCGTTTCTCGTCGTATTTAGCGAACCAGTAGTTATTACGTTATTATAAAACTTGTAGCGGTTGAAAATACCTGAAATTTGACCTATTATACATTGAAATGCAATTAAAATTGTGACTTGTAGAACGAACCAAAGTCGTCAAGTCAGCGCGTAAATGACATAATAAACTTAGTTCCGTTATGAAAATCATTATGTTTCAAAGAAAATCTTAGACTAGAACTTGAAGTTCAACTCCCCCCCCCCCCATAAGATTCCAAAAAAAGGAATTTAAGATTTGCATTCTTAAGAATTTTTACTATTAAACATTGTTCAAAGTACTATGTACATTTACAACTATGTACATTTAATGTATTCTAAAATGCAAAATGTGTTATATCATTAGAATGATTATATTTCAGTAAATATGCAGTACATGACATTATGTGGTTGCATATTACTCTCTCTCTCTCTCTCTCTCTCTCTCTCTCTCACACGCTCTCTCGTAATTACATAATTGATGTGGAGGTCTATTAACGGGAACCAAGTTATCGGAAAAAATAAAACGCATCTTTTTTTAAGATGGCGGAAATACCACATAGGAAATCTTGGTCGACAATTTCCCCTCGCCCTCAACACCCCAAAAAAGATTTCAAATTTTGGTTCACTTTTAAGCAGACCTTATTTTTGTACATTATAACTGGATTATATTTTTCAGCTTCTGTATGTAGCGACAGTTTAATACAAGTTCCGGCAGAATGAAGTATCCATTTTAAATTGAGTTGTTTTTGTTAATGGCTAAATTTTTATTCAAAAATCACACAAAGGGTTCTTCAGGAAACACGGAAATTTTATTTTTTAAACATTACATCAGTCAAGTGACCTCCTTCTCGCTGCTGGCACTCTTGAAGCCGCTCTTACCCTTTCAGCATTTTCAAGTATGCGTACAGAACGAGTTTGTTCCTTTTGCTTTTTCTTTGGCACATGAGGCAGTAGTGCGAAACTTGTGTACCCACTTTTTAATTGTTATTCGACTAGGAACTGCATCTCGTGGATTTAAATAAAAGTAACGACGAAATAAACGCTGGGTGGTTACAACAGAATTGTTATTTTTAAAATAAGCTTCAACCGCAAAAGAACGTTGAATATTTGACCAATGCTCTATATTCACAGCTAAACTGACATTTCTCGCAAACACTTTGACAACTTTCTTAAATTTTCATTTATCGCCAAAGCATTGGCGACTTGATGTGAATTTATATCGCATTATATTATGAAATAAATTAACTTTGAAAATGGATGCGTCATTCTGCCGGACCCTGTATCAATAACATTAAGTAACAAATACTTATTAGTTTCCTATTACCCGAAAGCCTTACAGTTTATGTTATATAATGAAATAGACGAAGCCTATACTTTAGCATATATTGATATTGCATTTAGCTTTCAAATGAACAGCAGAAAGTTCACTTGCTGGCCTAGTATTTTTATTCTATCGTAAGAAATATTTCCAATTTTCTTTCTATTCTGGTATTTAGAAAGAAAAAAAGTAAGTGAAGAAATTACTAAGCATGTTAGTAATGCTAACAATATTTTAATGTTGGAAATGCAGTGTTGAAGATCTAAATATGGTAGATTATCAAGAAAGTGTGATAAAAGGTTTATCAGTTGTAATGAAAAAACTGTTTCCAATCAGCGCTAACATCAACTTTGTGTTTGAAAACAGAACGAGCGCAGCGTTTCCCTTAGAAGTTGTAAATCCTAGAGTTCTAGTAAATATTAACAAACATCTAAAATTGCAAACAAGCGCTAATTTTCATTACATTATTTATTTATTTATTTATTTATATCGCACTCAGTCAACAGCTATGAACTATAGTTCATTAAATTATACATTAAGTATTTTGAGAAAGGGTTCAGTTTGGCGATCAAATGGCTCGCCGAGAGCAAAATTTGTGGTCATAACTACTTCAAGCAATAATCTAACGGCAATATTGGATATACTTTGGGAAATTTACATAACAGATGTTATATTGATAGTAACACGTCTAGAAGGTTCTTTTCCACATTTATTTACTTCTAATCCATTTTCGTCGACCAGCAAATGTGGTAAAATACCAAATTTAGAATCTTGCCAAATATACGATAACACTATTGCAGTCACATTTAACATATCCATACGAATGCTGCAAGATTGTAATTTTACACGAATAATTCCTTACGATAATTATTTTGTAGCTATAAGGCATACACCTCTTATTAAGATTATGAACTTTACCGAAAACTTGATTGGTGCGGCTTTAAATGTCAACATGTTATATGCCACAGAATGCAGTGTAAAAGATGCATATCATCTTCGTAGACGACAGATTGCTTTAACGGTTGTACTGGCTAGAACAGAAGCATTGCAAAAATTTTATGATACAAGTATATCAATATACCAAGATGAAATTATATGGATAGTTCCTAAAGCATCAAAATTGCCAGATATAAAAATAATTATCTTAGTGTTCAGTAAAATTGTTTGGTTCTTCATAATAGCAACCTTTATTACGGAATTAGTCATTTGGTTGCTTTTTGCGAATCATACAAGGGGATACCTTGACTTTGAAAGACTTTGGACTTCATTCAATATTGCATTACTACCACTAACTTACATACGCATCTGTGCGACTAGTACCAATAGCTAATATCTGGCGTTTGACTTTAACATTGTATTTATTATATTGCACAATTATATGTACCATGCTACACGCTAAATTAATTGGTATTTTGACGCAGCCACTATTTGAGCACAATATCATTTCAACAGAAGAGCTCATACATTCCAATCTTCCGATATTGATAGATAAAGGTACAAGTTCGTTTTTACAAGGAACATATGCCGATAATGCAGAGTATTCTAAAATTGTCAAACAGTTTTTGTTGACCACATATGTAAATAAATCTGATGATATGCTGAAGGTCGCCTATTACCGAAATTGTAGTACCGTTTCCGTAAAAACAGCAATGAAAATGTTTGCAAAACTTAAAGGAAAAGTAATTGCAATATATACTGGAGTGAGAAATGTCGATACAGTAATTGCAATAACCAAAGGGCATTACGCAGTTCCAATGTTTAATAAAATTGTTAAAAGTATTATCGAAAGCAGTCTAAGGGAAAAGGCGGTTTTAGATATGACTACCTATAGTATAACCAATGATTCCCACGAAGTGCAGATTATACTAAACATAAATCATTTAAAAGGAATATTTGTGTTATGGGGAGTTGGTTTATGCTTTGCCTTGCAGGCATTTATGTTGGAACTGATTATATTCTTATATTACAAAAAGTCAAGGACAGATCGTGAAATCTAAAAGTACCTTCTGCAAACAGAATAACGACCAACCTCCGTTTATGTTTAAAAAAACCGTGCTCTATAATGTGATGTCAGCATTACTCTTGAGTGATGTTGATTTGGAACACTTTTCTCTACAGTCATGTTTGCGCTTCTGCAAGGTATGACAAGCTTTTAATTATAAATGAAATGTATTAACAAACCTATCTGACTGCACTCTGATTTAAACGACCCACGTTTTGGTGAACAGGAACACATTTATTACATTTCTTGGCCGACCTCTGTCTGCAACTTGAACACCCACTGGCAACAAGTTGCCGGTTTCCCTGAAACGTTGGTCCAAACGCCTAAAAACATTTATTTGCGGGTGTCTTCTTCTTGGATATTGTTCAACATAAAGGCTTCGTGCAGCTGTAGCGTTATTGTAGACTGTCTCCCGTAACAAATACATATCTGCATATTTACTGTTTGTGTACATTTTATAAATAAGTTTGACAGAAGTGAGTGACAGTTAACAAATTATTAAAAATAGTTTGACTAATACTTAGAAAAAATAAGTGATAAATCATAGGTCAAAGCTATCCCTTTAATTGAATATTATTATTGTACAGAGCCTGTTTTCCATATTTAGTTTTTGACAAACCCCATAGGAAGTTAGTTTTTTTAAATACTTAAATATAGAAAACAACTTAGTTAGTATATTAAAAAACAAATATTTAATAAGTTTCAGATATATCTGACACTATAATTATTGTACACCAGTTATTTAAATAAATGGATTTTATTTCCCACCTTTGACCAGAAATATTTCGAAAAGTACGGCCCAGGAATTTTTTTAAATATTTTTCCAGGGTTCACTAGGTATCCCCAAGTAACGCACCATAGAGTTAATCCACCATTTTTTAGACCCCCGGTATACCTATTACCTTGCTTTCTAAGCAATTTTTTATCAAAATTGTGCTCAAAATAGGGTTAGCTGATTCAAATATAACGCTTCGCGTCTGTAGATTTTCTTATTGCGGGTAGTGGTTTTGACAAATCATTTGCAAGGGACAAATTATTAAGAATAATGACGCTTCTATTTCACATAAAACTCCGTTAGTGCGGATCTATTGGTGGTGGCACATTTTATACTAATGATGCAGCTACATGTAACCTTAGCACTAATCAAACTAATTCGTATGTAAATAAATTTTGACAAATGCTCACATATATTCGATAAGAAGTTCAGAGAACTATTATCTGGTCGTTTCGCTGTTAAGCTTCCGTTCAAAACAAGGTCAGTAGAATTCAGAAATTTTAATACAGAAATTACACTATATAAAAGTTATTTACGCTGATTATTGAGCATTCATGTAGAAATACAAAGATTTGGACAAATGAAGGCTTTTGAAGTAACTACTAATAGTACTCCATTGCAAGCCATGTCATGCTGTGATTAAAGAAGCTGGTTTAACAACCAATGTGAGAATGGTTTTCGCTGGCAGTGCCAAAACGACTAGTCAAAATTCACTAGGTGATGTGTTGTTAACGGGTCCAACAATTTAACATTAGCCGGTCAGCGTATTAGTTAGACTATTAAGGTTTATGCATTGCAAGTCGTAACTTAGGAACCAAGCCAGCATCCACCAGGTGCTTACAGAAATTAACATTGGAGATTCATAGCAAATATTCGTTAACTTGCAAAGCCATAATTGAGCACTTTTTGTGGATGATTTGTTGACGGATGTTAATGACAAGGAAGATTTAATCAACGTAAGAAATCACATAATTGAAGTGCTAAGGTTGAGATGCTTTCAATTAAATAAATAGAATTGTAATAATCCCAAAATTTTTAAGAATATCGATAATAATGAATTTCGACCCACTAAATGTTTCAACAGACACACATCTCTTAGAAGTATCTTACGATAACAAAAAAATGCAGGGTAACGTAACATAACTGACACCGTGTCAGCGAACTGCAGGAAAGCGAAATAAAAGAAGACAAGAAAAAGGGGTGGTCCAAACGAAGGGGTAAGAATGGTCGAAAACACGATGGCATGCAGTAAAGAGAGAAAGTGGCAATCAGCACTGCGTAAGTTTTATTTCGGTTTTTAGTTACATACAATATGCTTTTCGCTGCCAAAATTAGTTGCCAAAAACATGTTGAGTATGTAATATATCACTCTCTTACGGTGTTCAAATTAAATATACCCTTTTACTAACCGTTAAAAAGAAGCACTATCAGATATAGCTCAGTTATGTACTTACCTTACTTCTTAATAAAATAAATAGGATTTGACGTATCTCACAAAGCAATTTGACATTTAGAATTATGCCATGTGATTGTAGTTTTTTTTAAAAGCCTCGATTAGTCAGTTTACAGGCAATGGGATTCCTGACTCCTAGATGAATGGGTAAATTTTTAACTAACAACTTTCTCTTGTAGTTAAAGATTGACTTACTTTTAAACTATAATAACTATTTGACTTTGTGAATCAACTACACGTTTAAGGTATTTCACAAAATTAAATTCATACTTTCAGTTTGTTAGTAGCACATCGAAGTTTGATCTGACACTACAAAAATAAATAGATATGGTCAAAAATAGTTTAATCAAATGTTAAATATCCAAACTTGATTTAAATGGAGTTTCTAAATCATAACCCAATACCAAAATTGTAAATTTCAAATTAAAATGATCGAAAAAAGTCGAGTACTCCAATCACTATTACATTTAGAAAATTGATTCTTCTAAATTAATTTCTAAATATAATTACAGTTATCTTAATGATTTGCCGCACCATACTTGCTTTATGACTTCTTAATATTTCATCAGAAATGGGCACTAACATTCTGATTGTCTATCTTGTACCGGAATACTCTAACTCAGCCCCTAACTGGATAAATTCTAGTCAACAAACACCTCCTTGGGTTGTTCCCGACCAAATCATAATTCGTAGTAGCTCTTTGAAACTTCTATTATTTGGATAGACAGTTCAACAGCGTACCACAACACTCATTTTTACTGGTTTTACTGGCTTCACACTAATATACCACGTTAAATAGAGTCAAACAATCTTGAATTTTATATTTGAATAATATTTGTGACTTGAAGTGAACTTTGATCGTAGAGAATGCTATAGTTCATTCAAATTCAAGATAGAGCAAAATATGCAACCCAAGTTACAAATATCAACACTCAGTTGATTACTTATTTGATTTTATGAAAATTTAGATCATGGGATGTACGTAGTATAATATAGAGGTTATAATTTTTGTCAAATTTGCACGCGCTGTTCACGTGATCGCTGAATGGAACAGGGCAGTATCAGCCCCAGACGACGAACCGGCGCCGGCGCAGCGCCGACACCGTAAATACAAAATACTTGCCGAAAAGATTTGTCAAACACTAAACGAAAATTTTATTGAAATAAAACATGTAACATATAAACATAAGAGATGCTAATTAATGTTTAAACATACATAATATTATTCTGAAAATCGTACGACACTCATTAATGACCAATAGAAAAGTTAGTTCACGAGCCGTAACCAAGGCAACAACAAAAATTTCTTGGAAATTTTTTGTAGGTAGAAATTACTTCTTTTTAGGGTTTGTGTCGTTACGATTTTCTTACCGAATCTGCATTCGAGCATTAATTCATATCCGGAAATTCTTTTTCGTGCATTCCAACAACGTCCTAATTTGCCCTCGCGTCCCGCTCGGGCAAATTAATACGACATTGTTGGAACGCACTCAAAAACATTTCTGGAAAGAATTCATGCTCTTATGAGATTATATGTGAAAATTCAGAACTGCTATCGGACGAATTTAAATTGATGACGAGTGTTTCAACATTTATTTCAATGATGTCATCCAGTTGCCACATGTTTATCTCAATTTTGTCCCTGACATGCTGAATACACTTCTGCCATGTTTCTTGAGTAACAGTTTGTAAGGCTTCGGTAATAAATGTTTGCAATCCGCGAATTTCAAAGTTGTATTCTTCGAAGCAACATAATTTTTTACTTCCGCCCAAACAAGCTCGATTGGGTTGAGCTCACAATGATATGGCGGGAGGCGTAAAACTATTTTATTGTGATTTTTTGCCATCTCATCAACAATATATTTGTTATACTGCTGTTTGTGTCTTTTAACTATATCCAGCAATTGTACTTTCAACAAATCTCCTTATAAGAAATATTTTTTGAAGACAACCAGTTCTGTATGTCTGCCTTCTTAGTAGCCGACGTGGGAGTTTTTCCAGTTTTCTGGAATGATACGGCGCATTATCCAAAACAATTACGGCATTGTCTGCCAATTTTGGTAAAACATTCGAAAACCAGTTTTCGAAGGATTCGCCTATCATTTCTTCGTGGTAATCACCCGTTGTTTTGGACTCGAAAGCCCCATAGGGCATCTGGAACAAAGCCATCATCACTGCCGATGTGGCAAATTATTAGCCTTTTCCCCTTCCCTACAAATCATTAAATAAAAAATGTCAGTGTTAATAACATAATACTTGTTAAATGACTTTTACCTGCAGCATTCTTTAACCCCGTTGACAAACCCGACAAGAACGCTCCTCTTGAAGACTGAACTGTCTTATCAACCCAAACATGCGATTTTGTGTGACCAGCGTTAATCCAGGTTTCGTTAAGATAATACATTTTCCTATTTTCATTTCTGTAGAATTTAATTTTTTTTAAATAGTCTTTCCTCCATATTACTATTTCGTCTTTGTCCATTAATATACTATTTCTTGCGCGTCGTTGATATTGGAAATTGAGAGATTTTAAAACTTTATAAAACGTTGTTCGTTTGAAATTTGGAAGATCGCTGTCGTCATTGACTTCTTTGAAAACTTTATCCAAAGTCGGAATTTCGTTATTAAAAAAAAAACTGGTGCACTTTTCTTCGGATTGCATTCCTGTCAAAATCGTCTATGGCATCGATATTTTTTTTACGATTCTGATTGGTTTTTGGCGCTAAGAATGTGTGAGAGTTTTTGTATTCACGAATTACTTTATATACAGAGGGACAACATGCTCCAGTTGTATTGGCAACTTTAGTAACAATATCGCGAACGCCATCCGCATTGTTTTCCCTCATTTCCGCTTTATATACATTTAATATTAGATTTTTTTCTTGTATACTAAAGTGACTCTTTTTGTTGCGCTTTCGTGGGGAACTAGGACCTATTACATTTGCAACAACTTCGTTATCGGTATCGGTGTTCGACATATTTTCAAAACGTTCTAATTCACCCGATCGCAAGCACAACTGACCTGTGCAGCCGCTGCAATATACGAGAGACCAATGCAGTTGCTGAAGTAAATGAAATCTGCTGAATGTGATCTGAGAATGACACATTGATTTTGACACTCATCAAGACAGCAACAAAGCCATATCTCTCTGATCTAAATTTTAATAAAAATCATATTAGTAATCTGATGATATTTGTAACTTGGGTTGCAGATTTTGCTCTATCTTGAATTTGAAGGAACTATATATTGCTACTACGTATCAAATCATCAATTATTATTCTTCACAATTAATGGGAATGTGACTATTTCTCATAGATTATCAATTCAAGATATTTTTTACTACTTGATATAAACAAAACTGTGGTTGCCCTTTACAACACCACCAGTTAAACTATACAACTGTTACATCACATGATATACATTGGATATCTAGATAATATTGAAATTAAATGTATCATTCATACGGTATGCTGCATTACAAGTACGTTTAATAGGAAATTTCTAACCTACTCTTGGGCCCAGAGCCGGGCGATCGGGCTCTAGCCCGATGGGCCGGTGGTTATGGGGGCCGGTGGTCTGTTGGTTAATCACGGCCACATATTAGCATGTTAAAATTTCTTGAAGTATGAGACAATTATTTTCGCAATGTAGTTCAGAAGAATTTGTATGCCTCTATCAAAGTACCTATAAATATCAGGTAAGAATTTCTTGCCAGAATACCGCATGGTCGAGGACACCTTTCTATCTCTAAAGAAAGTTTATCGTGAATTTTGTAAAATTGCGGAAGACTGAAGAGTTTATAAAAAAAGTAAATAGGCAAATCTTTGAAAATGAAATTCCGCTACACGTTGTTGTTAAGAAAGAGATGCCTGTTCAGAGAATACGAAAAAAAATATTTTACGACGAAAGTTGCGATGAAGCACCACAAAATCCAGCTATAAATAACCAATTGAGAATATAGATTTTTAATGTGACTCTGGACAAAGTTGTCAGTATCTAAGAATCCAAAGTTGCATTTCACAAGGAGTTGTCCCAAGACTGAATGCTTTTACCCGTCAAGTTTCTCTTTCCTTCCAAACCTGTTGACATATTTTCCACATAAAGCTAACCAAGTTTTATCCTGATGTGGCGAAAGATAATCTACAAACGGAACTATAAAATTTTGGTTCCAAGTGGAATAAGTTGCCATCAGCGTTAAAAAAGAAAAAATTTAACAAAATGATTATGAAGCAGAAAACCGTACTGTTGATGCCCAAGTATACCCTGATCTATAAAAAGAATACTAGTTATTTATGAAACAAGTTTCAAAATCAAGGTTTTTTCACGAGTCGCTTTGCTCGTTGGATAATTACGAAAACTGAAAAAATGAAAAAAATACTAACTTTTGCATCGTATTGCGTACCTACAATATTTTTACAATTCTATAATGAACTTTTAGATAAGTTATAGTATTTAGATAGATTATGTTACCATACAAATTTATGGAAAATCGTAAAAAAGTGTATGCCATTTTGACATTAATAATGACAGCTACAAAATTGACATTTTAGTACAAGAATGTAAAATAGTTATTTGTGAACAACTTGCAAAATGAGAGTGTTTTGTTTAACGAGTCGAAACAATACTAATTTTTGCAACGTGTTGCGTACAATATTTTCTTCTGAAAATTTGTACTAAAGAAAATTTGTTAGGTTTCTAGGTTATGTTGACAAATTATTCTCCTTAGCATAGAATTTCGGCTTAGACCGCGTAGTATTTGTATATGAACACCCAGTATTTTCTGGCTTAATGTGCCTTGCACCTTGTGAAGTCGAGCAAAAACCCGCCGCGATGGCCATGCTCTTTGGTGGCTCGTGTTGTTTGAGTATCTTGAGAACGAGGATACTTAAGCAGATTTGGCCGTTTTGCTGTTTGTGCATCCATATTCACTAACGTTTCGCAAGACCTTGCAGCTTGCATCATCAGAGTGACTTTCACTCAAGAACTCAACGTTTCGCCCACTTTCGTAAGGGGCTTCATCAGGAAGAAAAAAGCAAAAAAGCACGGTAACTCAACGTGTGAACCACGTCAGAGGCGAAACTGGACTGACTATCGGAAGAAGAAAAGCCCCGCCCTCCGCCACTGAACCGCGACGCCATTTGCTGAATCGTGACGGCGCTTGCCTATAAATTCTCGCTTTTCTTCTTCCGATAGTCAGTCGAGTTTCGCCTCTGACGTGGTTCACACTTTGAGTTACCGTGCTCTTTTGCTTTTTTCCTCCTGATGAAGCCCCTTACAAAAGTGGGCAAAACGTTGAGTTCTTCAATCTCAATAATGACACGGTCCAATCCCGGAAATAGTTTGTTACGTAATGACAATGGCCGCGAAAGCCTCAAAAATCAGGGGAAAATTTATTCAATATTTAATAATAAATGTGAATAGGGCTGCCTAACGATCCAGGGGAAAACTTACAAAATAAATGCTTAAAGTAAACTCCAACTAGTTATTTCAAATACTGCATGCGAACTACAAACTAAGCGCCGTCCCTTTGCGTCGACCTCGCTAGCTCACTCCGTAGCTCACTCCCATCCGTTCGGTCAGAAATTCGCGCGAAATCTACCTATCTCTGTCGCGCAATCTGTTGCCGTTTCGGCACCGGTAGCCTTGTTCACAATAAACTTTGTTACTATGACCTCAAATGTAGACGAAAAATAAATTGTTTCGATGAGGTACCTAAATTCCTTAATTAAGGCCGTGCCCAAATTATTGTGCCATCAATGGCACGCGTGCCATTGGTTCGCCACCCCTGTTCTAGAGTGTATTGAAAATGGTGATATTTTGCATAAACTGGCATATAAGTGTAAAAGCATGAAAAAATTACTGATAATTTGATATTCTACTTTAATCTTAATACTGCATTTGTTCTTTCTTACTTTATACATAGCTACACCAATGTACAATATAAGTTTACACTAATTTTTTTATTGTTTTTCTAATGTTTTTGTATTACCTGAATGATGTTTTTGGAATATATATATTTTTCTGAAAACAAATATTGTTTTTTATGTCTAATAATTGGGTTTGTTTGCCTTATAAAAAAAGGCATTTTTTAAAAGGGGCCGGTTTGGTGTCACTCGCCCGGGCCGGTTCAAACATCCAGTCCGGCCCTGCTTGGGCCAATGTTAGAGTTCAGTCTTCAAGAGGAGCGTTCTTGTCGGGTTTGTCAACGGGGTTAAACAATCCTGCAGGTAAAAGTCATTTAACAAGTATTATGTTATTAACACTGACAATTTTGATTTAATGATTTGTAGGGAAGGGGAAAAGGCTAATAATTTGCTACATCGGCAGTGATGATGGCTTTGTTCCAAATGCCCTATGGGCTTTCGAGCCCAAAACAACTGGTGATTACCACGAAGAAATGATAGGCGAATCCTTCGAAAACTGGTTTTCGAATGTTTTACCAAAATTGGCAGACAATGCCGTAATTGTTTTGGATAATGCGCCATATCATTCCAGAAAACTGGAAAAACTTCCCACGTCGGCTACTAAGAAGGCAGACATACAGAACTGGTTGTCTTCAAAAAATATTTCTTATGAGATTTGTTGAAAGTACAATAATTGCTGGATATAGTTAAAAGACACAAACAGTAGTATAACAAATATATTGTTGATGAGATGGCAAAAAATCACAATAAAATAGCTTTACGCCTCCCGCCATATCATTGTGAGCTCAACCCAATCAAGCTTGTTTGAGCGGAAGTAAAAAATTATGTTGCTTCGAAGAATACAACCTTTAAGTTCGCGGATTGCAAACATTTATTTACCGAAGCCTTACAAACTTTTACTCAAGAAACATGGCAGAAGTGTATTCAGCATGTCAGGGACAAAATTGAGGTAAACATGTGGCAACTGGATGACATCATTGAAATAAATGTTGAACCACTCGTCATCAATTTAAATTCCTCCGATAGCAGTTCTGAATTTTCAGAATAATATTATGTATGTTTAAACATTAATTAGCATCTCTTATGTTTATATGTTACATGTTTTATTTCAATAAAATTTTCGTTTAGTGTTTGACAAATCTTTTCGGCAAGTATTTTGTATTTACGGTGTCGGCGCTGCGCCGGCGCCGGTTCGTCGTCTGGAGCTGATACTGCCCTGTTCCATTCAGCGATCACGTGAACAGCGCGTGCAAATTTGACAAAAATTATAACCTCTATATTATACTACGTACATCCCATGATCTAAATTTTCATAAAATAAAATAAGTAATCAACTGACTGTTGATATTTGTAACTTGGGTTGCATATTTTGCTCTATCTTGAATTTGAATGAACTATAGTATTCTCTACAATCAAAGTTCACTTCAAGTCACAAATATTATTCAAATATAAAATTCAAGATTGTTTGATTCTATTTAACGTGGTATATTAGTGCGAAGCCAGTAAAACCAGTAAAAGTGAGTGTTGTGGTAAGCTGTTGAACTGTCTATCCAAATAATAGAGGTTTCAAAGAGCTAATACGAGTTATGATTTGGTCGGGAACAACCCAAGGAGGTGTTTGCTGACTAGAATTTATTCAGTTAGGGGCTGAGTTAGAGTATTCCGGTACAAGATAGACAATCAGAATGTTAGTGCCTATTTCTGATGAAATATTAAGAAATCATAAAGCAAGTTTGGTGCGGCAAATCATTAAGATAACTGTAATTATATTTAGAAATTAATTTAGAAGAATCAATTTTCTAAATGTAATAGTGATTGGAGTACTCGACGTTTTTCGATCATTTTAATTTGAAATTTACATTTTTGGTATCGGGTTATGATTTAGAAACTCCATTTAAATCAAGTTTGGATATTTAACATTTGATTGAACTATTTTTGACAGTATCTATTTATTTTTGTAGTGTCAGATCAAACTTCGATGTGCTACTAACGAACTGAAAGTATGAATTTAATTTTGTGAAATACCTGAAACGTGTATTTGATTCACAAAGTCAAATAGTTATTATAGTTTAAAAGTAAGTCAATCTTTAACTACAAGAGAAAGTTGTTAGTTAAAAATTTACCCATTCATCTAGGAGTCAGGAATCCCATTGCCTGTAAACTGACTAGTCGAGGCTTTAAAAAAAACTACAATCACATGGCATAATTCTAAATGTCAAATTGCTTTGTGAGATACGTCAAATCCTATTTATTTTATTAAGAAATAAGGTAAGTACATAATTGAGCTATATCTGATAGTGTTTCTTTTTAACGGTTAGTAAAAGGGTATATTTAATTTGATATTAATTGTAATAACACCGTAAGAGAGTGATATATGACATACTCAACATGTTTTTGGCAACTAATTTTGGCAGCGAAAAGCATATTGTATGTAACTGAGAACCGAAATAAAACTTACGCAGTGCTGATTGCCACTTTCTCTCTTTACTGCATGCCATCGTGTTTTCGATCATTCTTACCCCTTCGTTTGGACCACCCATTTTTCTTGTCTTCTTTTATTTCGCTTTCCTGCAGTTCGCTGACACGGTGTCAGTCCTGTTACGTTACCCTGCATTTTTTTTGTTATCGTAAGATACTTCTAAGAGATGTGTGTCTGTTGAAACATTTAGTGGGTCGAAATTCATTATTATCGATAATCTTAAAAATTTTGGGATTATTACAATTCTATTTGTTTAATTGAAAGCATCTCAACCTTAGCACTTCAATTACGTGATTTCTTACGTTGATTAAATCTTCCTTGTCATTAACATCCGTCAACAAATCATCCACAAAAAGTGCTCAATTATGGCTTCTAAGTTAACGAATATTTGCTATGAATCTCCAATGCTAATTTCTGTAAGCACCTGGTGGATGCTGGCGTGGTTCCGTAAGTTACGACTTGCAATGCATCCATATATATAATAGACTTATCCGTCCGGGACGCTGTTTCAGCAGCCAAACCGTAAGAGATAGAGAAAAAAGTTATTAAAGTTATATGTTTGGAATGGTCATGTCAGGTCAGCAACGGAATTTCAGTCTCTAACACTTATTATTATCTTAATAATTATCCTAATCCTAACTTTTTAGGTTAGATTCTAGGCAAATTTTATTAAGGCGAATGCGATTGATAGTTCGCTACCAACAATGACGTCATATACGTACGTGTGGTGAATACGCGTTCTATTTGCAAAACGGTCTTTTGTGTTTTATTAAATGAGACATTTGTCTCACTGGACTGCTAGTCCTTTATCTAATAGACTTGTCTGTCCGGGACGCTGTTTCAGCAGCCAAACCGTAAGAGATAGAGCAAAAAGTTAGTAAAGTTATATGTTTGGAATGGTCATGTCAGGTCAGGAACCGAATTTCAGTCACGTGACACTTCCGGTTTTTGAGAAATCACTTGATTTCCGTCCGTCCGGGACGCTGGTCCGTTCGGGACGCTGTTTCAGCAGCCAAACCGTAAGAGATAGAGAAAAAAGTTATTAAATGAGACATTTGTCTCACTGGTTGCTAGTAAACCTTAATAGTCTAACTAATACGCTGACCGGCTAATGTTAAATTGTTGGACCCGTCAACAACACATCACCTAGTGAATTTTGACTGGTCGTTTTGGCACTGCCAGCGAAAACCAGTCTCACATTGGTTGTTAAACCAGCTTCTTTGATCACAGCATGACATGGCTTGCAATGGAGTACTATTAGTGGTTACTTCAAAAGCCTTCATTTGTCCAAATCTTTGTATTTCTTCATGAATGCTCAATAATCAGCGTAAATAGCTTTTATATAATGTAATTTCTGTATTAAAATTCCTAAATTCTACTGAACTTGTTTTGAACGGAAGCTTAACAGCGAAACGACCAGATATAGTTCTCTGAACCTCTTATCGAATATATGTGAGCATTTGTCAAAATTTATTTACATAAGAATTAGTTTGATTAGTGCTAAGGTTACATGTAGCTGCATCATTAGTATAAAATGTGCCACCACCAATAGATCCGCACTAACGGAGTTTTTTTGTAAAATAGAAGCGTCATTATTCTTAATAATTTGTCCCATGCAAATGATTTGTCAAAACCACTCCCCGCAATAAGAAAATCTACAGACGCGAAGCGTTATATTTGAATCAGCTAACCCTATTTTGAGCACACTTTTGATAAAAAAATGCTTAGAAAGCAAGGTAATAGGTATACAGGGTGTCTAAAAAATGGCGGATTAACTCTATGGTGCGTTACTTGCGGATGCCTAGTGAACCCTGGAAAAATATTTTAAAAAAATCCTGGGCCGTACTTTTCGAAATATTTCTGGTCAAAGGTGGGCAATAAAATTAATTTATTTAAATAACTGGTGTACAATTATAGTGTCAGATATATCTGAGACTTATTAAATATTTGTTTTTTAATATACTAACTAAGTTGTTTTCTATATTTAAGTATTTAAAAAAACTGACTTCCTATGAAGTTTGTCAAAAACTAAATATGGCAAACAGGCTCTGTACCATAATAATATTTAATTAAAGGGATAGCTTTGACCTATGATTTATCACTTATTTTTTCTAAGTGAAAATGAAATTTTTAATCAGCACAATAGCCATTATTACAGCTTGGTAAATCCACATCTTGCTCACGAAAATCACCATCCATACAGATTTAGTGTTTATGTGTGGACTGGTATAATATGACACCGTTTAATTGGACTAGTTATTGTACAGCACCGTCTTGCCTGTAAATGTATAAAAACTTCTTAACGACATACCAAACATGGCGCCACCTTGGGCTGCCAGTTTGTAACAGGCTAAAACAATCATTATCACAACGCGCCAGTCTGTAACGGTACGCGACTATATTTACGACAAGCCAAACAATGCTAGACGACTAGCGGGTAAGCTAACTCCATATCGGAAATGTATTACATAAGGCCGTTGCCCCAGCCCGCTACAAAAGAGTTGCCGACTAAGTTCATGGGGCGAAATCACATAGAGCAACCGCCTAATAAACGAAAAGCAGATCTTAATTGCTAGAGCGCCACCACGTTTCTTACACGGGGAAAATGCATGAGTGAACCCAACGAGGAAAAGTGGAAGCATAATAGATTCACCTTTCAACTATAACCTTGGCAGTCTCCTAGTCAGCGATGCCAAATACAACATCATCGGACCTACCTTTCGAGAACTCGCTTGAACAGCTTGCCAAGCTCCTTTAACAACTGAAAAATACATACACAAATCACATGCACAGCATCATTAGAAAACCATAGTTAAATAAACATGTAATGTATTGGCAAACATATTTGAAAGAGTAAAAGGTCACATAAAAATGCAAAATGGGTTAGTAAAATTTAACTATTTAACCCACGTAGCCCACCTGCTTTAATATTACATACTGCCCACCTGGGGTAATTTCTGACCCCAACTTAAAATTATGCAATTCACTCTAACAAAAAGTTAGTTCTGACGTTTCAAGGTATTTATTGGTAAGTACATTTCTAAATAAACTACAACAAGTAATATAAACATTATAAAAGATAGATTATATGGCAATTTAATAAAATTAATAAAATATTAGGTTATACGCTTTTATTTTTGTAGTGTATTGCACTAATATTTAATTAAAGTCAACGTATGCTAGTATATGTTTATTCAATGCCGTTACCAATTGGAATGAATGTATTTAAGGCATCGTGCTGCAAAGGCCTGCACTCCGCGATAGCGGATTACAAAAAGCAGACTTTAGCTGCTGCCAAAATACACCACAATATCCTTCCCACAAAATTATAACAATCAGTTACAGTAATTATCTTAAGTAGTGCTTAATATATACCTTATAACGTAACACTAAACTTAAATCTTCTACTTACACATAAGCTAACCTGTCTACTGGTTTAACTTGCCTTTTAGGCCTTTCACTCAAATTTTCACACTCTTGAGTTAGTTGTAAACTGCCTTTTTCTCTATCTCTATTCGGTACGTACTCCTTACTAGACACTATATCATTGTTATCGTTAACTTTAATGACAGTAGCGGCATCATTGTTACAAACAGGAATAAGAGATGACGCATAAGTATCTGATAACTTTTTAATTTGATTTGTGTGTCTTTTCCATGTTCTTTGCAACTCTGGTACATCTACCAAATATGTACGCCTACCTATTTTTTTACAATCTTTGCCCTAATAAATGTTGGCTTATTAACTACTCTATAATCTTTAACTAAAACTGAATTGCCTACATTAAATTGCACATTATCTTTCCCTCTACTGTTTACAATTTGCCTTTTTTGTTGATTTTCCACCCGCCTTCTAACTTCTTGACGTTCGATGCCATTAGAGCGTTTACAATTTTGCGTAGGAGGCAACAAGGTAGAAAATCGTGTCCGTAAAGAACGTCCAAACATTAAAATAGCGGGGATAACCCCTGTCGTACTGTGTGGAGTGTTTCTGTAATCGAATAAGAATCTACACAGCGCCAAATGATTGGTACACCCTGCATTAGAAAACAGAGCCTTTTTTAAAGAACTTTTTACTGTCTTGACAGAATTCTCAGCGGCTCCATTTGATGATGGATGATACGGAGGGCTAGTAATATGATTAATATTATTTGAATCTAGAAAATTTTTAAATTCTTGAGACACTAACGATTTTCCATTATCCGATACTATAACACGCGGTAGACCAAAACGAGCAAATAAGGTTCTAAGTGCTTGAATAGTTGAGGTTGACTTAATGCTTTTCATTTCAAACACTTCTAACCACTTAGTGTAGGCATCCACGACAATTAGAAAAAACTACTTTTCAATTCACAGAAATCGAAGTGAATACGCTCCCAGGGCTCATTTGGCAGTGGCCAAGGTGAAATTACAGCTCTTGGAGGATTACTTCCATGTAAATTGCAAGCATCACAATTTTTAACCATATTTTCGATTTCGTCGTCTAACTTAGGAAACCAAAAGTAACCTCGAGCTAAATTTTTCATTTTCACCACTCCCAAATGCGTAGAATGTAGTTGAGCTAAAATGTCGGCTTGTAAACTAAGCGGAATTACCAACCTGTGGTTCCACATTACACAGTTACACATTATCAAAATTTAATTTCACATCAGAATTATGAGTAAAAAAGTAACAATAATCTATTTCTGCGAAACTTTCATCGGCAACCTTCATTTTTATTGGTAGACGTGAGAGCCAATCTGCCCTGTTATTTGAAGATTTTACGTACTCGATAGTGTAACTATATCCAGACAAAATGACTGCCCACCTTCTCAGTCTATTAGCAGCAAATTGAGGTATGGACTTGCTAGGACTGAATATAGATAAGAGAGGTTTGTGGTCGGTCACCAGAACAAAGTGTTTACCATACAAGTACTGGTTAAACTTAGTTACCCCATATATTATTGACAAACCTTCCTTTTCTATTTGAGAGTAATTAGTCTCAGCTTTAGAAAGCGTTCTTGAAGCAAACGCAATTGGTTTTTCTATCCCTGACGGAAATATATGGCTTAAAACGGCACCTATGCCCACAGAACTAGCATCTACTGTTAACCTCAACTCTAATTTAGGATTAAAATGAACTAAAACGCATGTGGATGTTAAAATATCTTTAACTGTTTTAAACGCTAAACTACAATTTTTTGTTTAATTCCATGTACTATTCAATTTTAATAAATTATATAAAGGACTTAGAATCGTAGACATATTTTTTATAAATCGACCATAATAATTTATGGTACCGAGAAATGATTTTAGCTCAGTAACATTCTTAGGCTCCGGTGCTAACTCTATAGCCTTTGATTTCTCTTTGGAGGAGTGTAAGCCCTCTTTATCAATAACAAAACCTATATATTCCACTTTCTCTTGGAAAAACTTACATTTTTCTAAATTAACCTTTAAACCCGCATCTTTTAAAATAGATAAAACCTTTTTTAGCTTTTTTAAATGCTCGTCTTGATCTATTCCTGTTACCAGTATATCATCTTGAAATACTGCAATACCCGATAAGCTACTCAACACCGAATCCATAATTTTTTGAAATTTCGCAGGAGCACAAGCAACCCCAAATGTTAAACGATTATACTTAAATAGACCTTTGTGCGTAGATATGGTTAGTAGCTCCTTGCTCGCATCATCCACCTCTATTTGTTGAAAAGCTTGCGACAAGTCCAGTTTTGAAAATTCTGATCCTCCTTTAAGACTGCTAAAAAGCTCTTCAATTCTCGGCAAAGGGTACTGGTCTACTTCTACTTCTGGGTTGACCGTAATTTTGAAATCTCCACAAAGTCGAACTTGGCCGTTTTTTTTTGAAAACAGGTACAACTGGGGTCGCCCACGCACTGTAGTTCACAGGAGAAATGATACCTAGAGACAATAATCTATTAATTTTATCCTCAACTTGATTTTTAATTGCGAATGGTATTGGTCGAGCTTTTACAAATATAGGAGCAACATTTGGGTTTTTCAAATTTATTTTTGCAACTCCCTTATTAAAATGCCCCAGTCCAGACGAAAAAACTTCATGAAACTGTTTAATTTATTCGTCTAATTTATCTTGAGCAGTATGTATATAGTTAACATTAGAAAATCCAATATTATATAGAGTCAAAAAATCCCGACCAACTATAAATGGCCCCCCATTTTCCATGACATAAAAATCTAAATATTTTAAATTATCTAGAAAAATTATTTTTGATTGCATAACTCCTACAGGTTTAACTTTAATACCATTATAGAATAGAAAACATTTATCGGAAGATTGCAAGGGAATATTACTAAAATGCTGACGATATAAATCGTGAGAAAAACAAGAGATACCACTACCAGAATCAATTTGAAATTCCAGTTCTACATTTTCCACTGTAACAGAAATAGTGAAAGTTTCTTTCGATATTGTACTATCAGAGACATTATACAAACAAAGATCCTCATTTTTACCGTCTGCTTCAATGTAATGGTGACCAGTCACATTGCGAGCAGTGTATTTACTAGAATCCTGTTTTGGATGGTCTGAAAAGTTTTCATATTTACAAACTGCCGCGACGTTACCGGCTTTCTGACATAGTAAACAAATCGCATTTTTGTAAAAACACTTATCTTTCGTATGATTGTCCCTGCCACAAACTTCGCAGTTTGGGACGCCCTTGCTGTGATATTTCGGCTGATGACGTGGTGCGCGCCTTGGTCTTGCTCCGCTAGGTCCTGCGCTCTGGTAATTGCTGGTTTTCCTTAGAAAATTCACGGGCTCCTCTTTGATAATTATTGCTTGCATTTCCTGAGCCGCCATTTTGGTCGCTGCTAAAGTTACCATTCTTTCAAAATCTTCCGTCACCTTTTCCTCCATAAGTCGGTCCAAAACTGGCCCCTTATTGAATCCAAAAACGAATCGGCCACGAAGGCACACCTTGAGCTCTTCTCCAAACTCACAGCCAACTGCTAAACCTCGAATGCGTGCGGCCCACTGATTAGCCGTCTCGTCGGGTTCCTTCATCGCTGAATAAAATCTGAAGCGAGCTGCAAATGCACTCTGCTGTGGCTTGAAGTGACTGTATAGGATATCCACTAACTGCTTGTATGTTTTCTCTTCTGGCTTGGTTGGACTTACTAAGTTGAAAACCAGTTTGTACGCCGCCTCGTCTAGAATATTTAACAAGATACTTCGCCTTTTGTTTGCATCCTCGCCATCGGCTTTAATTTCTAAACGGGCTCTAAAAATTGTCCAGTCCGAATTGTTTAAGCAAAATTCTCGAAAATGTCCTATTTTGCCGGTATCTGTGGACATGTTGCGCGAGCGTGGACCAATTCACAAAATTACAGAAACTTGCACTGTATGGTTTGCTAACGACTTTAAATCGCAAAAATACCTCGCCACTTTGTAGTGTATTGCACTAATATTTAATTAAAGTCAACGTATGCTAGTATATGTTTATTCAATGCCGTTACAAATTGGAATGAATGTATTTAAGGCATCGTGCTGCGCAGGCCTGCACTCCGCGATAGCGGATTACAAAAAGCAGACTTTAGCTGCTGCCAAAATACACCACAATTTTGGGTCACTGTCTTCTGACGTTAAACTTGAACATGTAAAACACAATGTGCTCCTTACATACAAAATTATTGCACATGTCACACAAAATATTTGTATTTTTATCTAGTCGTGGACAAATCTTACACCTTCCCAGTTTATTTTTTGGAGTGTCGACGTTCTTGTATTGCAAAATAAGTAAGTTACCAAACCCGGCATCTTCAACAGCTTTGCAATTTTTTCTTGTCCTGGTTTGAGGATTTTGATTGCTTCTTTATATTTCCGGTTTTACTAGCTCCTCACCTAGTTCTAATAAGAAACGACGCCTTCCTGTTGTATTTTTGTATGTACTGACAAGCTCAGTCAAACTGTAATTGAGGGTTTATCCCAGAGAGCTATATTTATAAACGCTAGCAGTACGCAGTTTTACCACGCAACTAACGTGTCACAACCTGTAGAAACGTGAACAACTGCGAGTTGGTGCTGCACATTATGCTACCTTACATAAAAACTTATTTCGGAACCTAAAAACTAAAGCTAAACAAATTAAAATGTTATCTCATGTAACCCACCTGGGGTAAAAATTGACCCCAAGCGTATATTTTGCGGTATAAATATTTTTCTATAACAATTTAGCAACAAAAAATAGTATGATCCTCTCCTATGGAGTTCGATTGAAGCATATTTAGGGTTTCAAGACAATAGACCAAAGATAAACCTAAGAAAACTACATTCTACAGCGCGTGGGGTCAAAAAAGACCCCAGGTGGGCTACGAGGGTTAAATTGCAAATTGTCTTAATCTGTTAAATGCGCGGCAAACTTGACATCAAATACAGAGATGACTGGTGAACAGTATTAACATTGAACTAGTCAAAACACTGACTCAATAAACAGCAATAAACGGAGGTATTCAACTAAATATTGTACAATTGCGACACATAGGGTTAAAATGCTACTACATACAGTTGAATAGGATTATATAATCTGACGGTAATAAACTAAACTGACAGTTAAACAACAAAAAAAAGATATACAAAATAAATGTAACAATGACTGCAAGGTCATGCAAATTGTCTGACACTTCGGCAAAATACTTGGTACACTTGACATTCGCATTATAAAGCTACTACAGTATTACGATAACTGTAAGAAGCATGAATTAGCTATAATCGATGTGCTATGCTACTGCACATTTGGGATATTATCCACTACTGAAGGCGAAATCGAAGCCCGCTGCGTTAAATGTCAGAACAAAAAAGCCGAAACTCGCGGTACATGAATAAACCGATGCTGAGCTTTCACAGAAAGTGCGTCAAACGACGTCATAGGACAACCCCGTTATGTTCGCCCTATAGCCAAAGCTACACCACGTGCAGTTTAATAAGTCCATAGAATGTGAAACGCACGACACTTGCAATAAAGCGAAGAAAGTTAAAATAATCGGAACACGTTTTGTTTTCGAAGAAACTTTCCTATGCGGTCGGTGACTTGGTGGATATAGGGAAGAAAGACTATTGCTGCAGGAGGATCGGGTTTTGGAGGTTTAAAACAGTATTTAAACCCCCGAGCAAGATCTCACAGGTTCTTCCTTCATCTAAAGGTAAATTAAACACTATGTCATCTAAAGGTGTTTATAGAGTCCCTTGCTCTTGAAATGCTGTATACATTGGTGAAACAGGTCGTTCCGTGAAAACTCGCATCTCTGAGCACCAGCGCTGTCTCAAGTCAGGTCTCGTTGCATCATTGGCCATCGCCGAACACCAACGCAATACTGGTCATAAGATCCTTTTTGATGAAACTTCCATCATCTGCAAATCCCCATTCTTCTTTAGCAGAAAGATTCGCGAAGCCATTGAGATTTGCAAACACCCTAATAATCTCAATCGGGACGAAGGCTTTCCCCTTCCTTCTATGTGGAAAGTGCTAATTCTTAAGCCCCGCCCTCCGCCACTGAACCGCGACGGCATTTGCTGAATCGCGACGGCGCTTGCCTATAAATTCTCGCCTTTCTTCTTCCGATAGTCAGTCGAGTTTCGCCTCTGACGTGGTTTACACGTTAAGTTACCTTGCTCTTTTGCTTTTTTCCTCCTGATGAAGCCCCTTACGAAAGTGGGCGAAACGTTGAGTTCTTCGATCTCAATCATGACACGGTCTAATCCCGGAAGTCGTTTGTTACTTAATGTAACTGCTTACTACAACAATCTACATATTCTTAAAATGAAACATCGTTTTACTTTGTATCAGTGTACTCTTATATTTAATATTTTAACTAATAAGTTACCTACATATTTATTCGCTGTACTTAACCAAAGGATGGCGTTGCATAATATTAACTTGAGAAACAATGAACAGTTCACTATACCTCAACATTCCTTATCTAAATTTGATAAATACTTCAAAATTACTGCTCCCGCTTTATTAAACAAATTTAACGAATTGTTTTTTGCGAACTATTGTCTTAAAACTTTTAAGTCTAAATTTAAATTATTGTCTTATCAGCTACAGTTAAGTGAGTAATACTTGTTTATTATTTATATATGCTCTAGGTCTTTTTTATTTATCTTGTGTGATTTGTGGTTGAATGTATTTATACAGATTGTTCATCTTTTATATCACACCCGTTCACGTCAATTGATTGTTTGTGATATTTATTTTCAGGCGAAGTTAAAAAACGGTTACACCGACACTTCGCCTTTTGACATTATGTCTTCTTTTTATTGCAAATGAATGTCAATGTAATGGCAATATAATCTCAATAAACATTATTATTATTATTATTATTTGAGAAGCGCTACGATTGATTCCATTGATACTAATTACGGCGTCAGTTACTTCTAAACTTAATTTACAAACCAAATCTGAAACCATTTTTTGCGCCGCTTAATTGTTTTCTTCATTTACGCAATTATTTCAGGTTTAACCTGCATATTTAATTCAAATCGTAATTAGTTTTTATTTAGAATTGTTCAATTTCCCAGTTTCGTTCATTTTCATACCTGCGTGAATCCCAGCTCACTATCTTCCGAGTGCAGCGGTTTGTTATTTTCTGTTTCCCAGAGTCTTGCACTTTGCCTAAGTGCATTCTTTTTTTGACAACTCGGCCTAGCGGCTCGCTGAACGAGAAATCGTGCGCTTAATTAAGCATTATGTTTTGAGAGCTGAGAATAAATCAGGTATGATGGTCTTTCAAGTTTTATAATTCCCACATTAATTATTCGCTTTTAGCTCTCTTATAGTATCCTTTAGAATATGATTTCTTGTCTCGATAATTACCCTACGAGAAAATACCTCGCCACTAGTCTTCTGCGTTCCTGCAGTAGGGGAACAGAACTCACTCGTTTTCCACATTTTCCGGCAGCTCAAAAGGCAAGCCGCCGTTATCAGAATTCCTGTGTATGGCCGCTTACCGCCTGCATCGCCTTTTGATTACCCGCCAAGAGCCAGAGGTTAGTGTGTGGAATTATATTCGCGACGGCAATACATGAAAAGTTGCGTGCGTTATTAATGTATCCATATTTCATAAAATTTAATTACTGTCACATTACATGTTTTAATCGATTGTAAAAGAGGCACTCACGTTTGGGTTATCGGAGACCTGGTAATGAGGTTTTTTTACTGACATCGATGTGCGATGTGTATCTCTCGATTAACCCTTAGGGTACTACGCTATTTTGTGCTGCGTAAAGGACGGCGTGGGGTCCTTGAGCGACCCCACACTTTTTTAAGATAAATCGTTGCAAAAATGGTTGGAAATCTGAAAACATAGCTGTATAAATATATTTATGATGAAATATTTTTATTAAAGTTAAAACCGAAGCCGGCGTGATTATGCTGCAAGCACGATGTTGCGCCAGCTTCGTTTGAAGCAAAGGATACCTTAGTAACAAAACAATAAGTGTTTTTAATATTTTTATTATAGCTGGCACACAGAACATAATAATAGTAGCAAATGAACAAACCAATGAATAATTCGAATTAAACTAAATGCTAAATTGAAAAAAATCACTTTTAAGCCATTCAACATTCATGGGTTTTCATGATCGCAGCAGTAAACGTTCTTGCTAGTTTCACCACGTCTGTGGTTTTTACAGATGAACATTTGACAAGAATTACATTTGACATCAATCTTTCTATCGGTAGACCTAGGACAAAGGCGACATTTTCCGCGCTTCCGAGTTTGAGGCTCCAGTACATCTTGCACTCCCTCAGTTGGATGAATATTCACCCCGCATGCCTCAATAGCCCTTAGCGTGTGTTGATTATTTCGCAAAGAAGATACACGCAATTTCATGTTTTCTTTTGCGAGTTGTCCTCCTAACATTTCCGTCGTATGTTCTTTTCTGCAACGCAAAGCTCCTGTTGAAAGTAGAACTCCAATACTAACTCAACTTCCGCCAGTATCTTCCAATTTTTTTGTTTATTTGTAGTTTTTTCATTATAAGATCTATAAACTCTTTCAGCTTCTTCATTAGTATGTCTGCAAATTATTTCTCTCATATCATTAGTGAGAAATGGCTTGAAACTATTCAAAACGTCAGTTCCAGTAAACGAATACTGTTTTAGTCCTGTTTTTTTTTTCAACTAAGATGTTATGACAACGAGAGCGGCCACGTATAGGTGAATTTGCTGTCCACAACTTTCCTGTTTTAGCTTTACATTGATTGAAAGTCGACTCACCTTCTTCAGCTTCATTATCTGACGTACCAACATCTTCGCTTTCTTGCTCAGGACTATAATCATTATCCTCCTCTTCTAACTATTTAACGTTGTCCTCGTCTTCTGACATAACCTCTTCATTATCTGATTCAACAAAATCGTCATCATATAATCTCAAAATCTCATCCTCAAGCTCTTGCTATGTGAGCGAGCGGCGTCTTTCATATGACATTATGCAAGATCTAAATTAGTAGATATTATAAATAGTTTTGTTAGCATATTCTATGTAGGCGTATAAGTACTTACAGTAAGCTGATTGTTCAATTTTCGCACTGATATAACACTGACACAACACTAACAGAGCATAAAAGTGACAGCGGTAAAACAGGTATCTGAATCACAAACAAAAATGGCGCATTAAATACGTATTTTTGACCGACATAAAATACTACGTGGGGTGGCTGCAGGACACCAAACAACTTTTTTTCTATTACTATGAAAATTTAAAAAATTCCGGAATGCTACATATCTTAAAATATTCGTTAAATGAAATTAATAGACTAGCGAGAAGACAAATACTGTAAAAAAATATTTCAAAAGATTTTTGATAAAAACCATTTTTGGGGTCAGAAAACGACTCCAGCTGTACTCTAAGGGTTAATCCGACAAATTCAATGTTTTGAAAATCCCACAAAGGGGTTTATTAAGTTCATGCGTGTGAAAACCTTCCGTAAAACTTTTCGATATTGGCGTGTATTCTAAATAATTTGAGAAACCATTTAATTATACCGTTTTGGGATTCAAGTAATATTTTATACTCAATAAATGCTAGTCAACCGTTGTTGATTTATTTCTTTTGGAATCGCTTTGATTCCTGGCGCCCTGTGTTGCAGCTGCCTGCAGGTTGCACCGCCGGTTTCCGTATCCACGACCTAAAAAGCGCCGAAAAGAGCTAGTTTGACCCGCACGGTAAGTGTGGTTAGCTCATAAAGAATCAGTTAATCTGCGTTTTAGCGGTTACAGATTTATTACCGTAGCCGAGACGCAGGATGGCTCTTTTTTGTGACACTGGCGCCAACGTGGAGCTCGATTTCTGGCAACATTTATTTCACTGATAGCATCGGCTGTGCAAACTTAGTAGCTACAATTCTTAAAATTAACTTTAATTAAAATGAGTGTCAATGCTTTACGGGTTGATGAGCTGCTATACGAACTATTGTTCAGGGGACTTGACCGCGAATCCGTGTAAGTCATGAATGTTGATCAAGTTCGTAGAACGTTGCGTGCCAAATTAACTTGTAACGATTCGCCCAGTCGAAGCGCGTTTTTGTGAATTAAAATCAATTCGCGCGTTCCAGCCTAGCGATTTCTACGTTACAAGTTTGAATTTATCGCACGCTCGGCCGGCTACGTCATCAAGAGATCCCTGCTCCACGTATTGCGCTGATCCCCTACTTAGAAGGCCCGAGGTGGTGGCTTGATGCACGAAGCACGAAGAAGAGCTGTAAAAGCCGCTTCTCGTCCGCATTCAGGGGCAGACTTCATTCATACATTCATCCGCATACATTCCAGTATCCTTCCAGCCCCAAATCATCCCCAATCCTGATCCTATCCGACCGTTTAAAGAGAATTTTACCCGTCCTGTCATTAGTATTTTCCCGTAGCTACGATCGAACCCGAAGCCTCCAGTCTTGGAGACCGTGTTCCTAGCTAAGGTTTAATTGAACCCGTTCCCCGAATAAACAGCTTTAAGAAACGATGCCCACGAATGGGAAATCGTTTCGCTGTTTAATTTAACACTTGTGAATATCCCGAACTAACAAATGTTGAAACATCTCCTGGAGGATGCTAGTAGATAATTATACCAAAATTTCCTGGAAGACGTATTCGAAACGAGGGTTAAACAACCAGGCCGTTTCATATGTCAATTTGGTTTTACTAAATAAATCTAGCGTCTAACACAATATTTGCTCGGCCTAGAAGGCCCCTGTAAGATTGCACTTAATTTCTGTTTGACTACAGGTTTGTACTCACCGTTTCAAATATCTTCCTATCGTAACACCGGAAAGCGACAGCGCCGCAACGATCTTAACCTATCTTGGGCCGAAGACACGAAGCGGTCCCCCAGGTGGAAGACGTCGCCGATAACTTCTCCTCCGGCCTCAATTCGCACTGCCACTTCACAGTATCCCCGAGATTCACAACGCTAGCCCGGTGTCGTAAGGCAAAAAATGTAATATATTAGAAATAACCTAAACTTGCAGCTGCACGCGGTTTTCAACGTCGGACGTGACATTCGAGCGCGAAGGTTTGTTACGGTATTAAATGCTCAGATCGACATTGATCAAGAGCACTGTCAAAAATCGGGTACAAACTACAAGGTTCGCCGGCTTTACTAAAAAGAACACAGATCTTAATGTGTTGGAGCAGATTTTGTTGCTCCGGTTACCTGCACTTAGCTCAGACGGGAAGGCGTGGTTCGAAAGCTCAAAGAAAAACCGGCGGCACTTACCCTAAAGCTTGCTTAAAAGAAAAAGAAATGCCTGAGCGCCACTTGGTTCTGATTAGGGGTGGCTGACGTGTCTAGAACCAAGAACACACACGTAGCCTATGGAGAAGTCCTCCGTGTAAGTTGTCCTCGCCGCGCTGTCCAAGCCTCCACCGAGTCTTCAGATAGAACACCAAGAGTGGCCAAAAACAAATGACTTACCTTAAGGCCCACCCTTGCTAAATAGTAACAAAAGCACACTAATACTGGCCCAAATTCTGGGGGGCTTGCTTGCTCATAAGACATGCTTTAGCTTTACAACTGCAGTTACACCTGGCCTTTGCCCAAACTAAATTACTTAGGAACCCAGAAGGGGTTCAGAACTCGACAAATAAACCGACTGACTTTAACAGATTTATTATAGAATGAATTAAATTTACAAACAAGTTTACACTAAAATAATCGCCCGGAGGCGAGTTTAAATTTAATAAAAAAAGAAAAGTACACCCTACTTGAACATGAAAGGGTTCCCAAGCAAAGTTACCTTAGTGTCTAATGGTGTTATTACAAAATACAAGACAAGATATCCAGGGTCAAGCCCCTGATGTCAACAAGCAAATCAAATTCTAAAATTCGGCGAGCGTACGCAACGTTTTGATCACTGGGGTTGCACAGTAAAAATTACAGACGCCACTTATCTCGGCACACAAGATATATCGCACATACAATAAATACCTGGAGCTGTAAGCATGTTGGGGTAGCGATGACGTCCTCGGCGGAAGCTTGGCAAGGCTGCTGCAGGGGGATCCAACTTGAGAGAGAGAGCGGGAGTCGGCGACGGAGCTGACGAAGATGACTTTAGTTTCCGGGGTGGCCCATCGAACGTAATCGGAAGTTGCAACTGCAATAATCCTCGAACGACACGAGTACACACAGGCGGGGATAATAAAACGACGTTAGAACTATATGTGCACCACTGGCAAACTTTGCGTCCCTCTGTACTTTGAGAGCGGACAACAAACGATACGATAAACGACGTTTTTCCCCAATAAAACAATTCGCGGGCCTTTCCCCTTAACTTCACGATCGCCCCGGAGTTCTTTTTGCACCTACGGCTATAAAAGCTGTCCCCGAACTACTTCCAGCACGAAACAACGTAAGCCCCCCGGTTCCGAGGACCGGGGTGTGAACTTCACCACACAACTGTGTTATTCGAGGGTTCGCTACTAAGTAAAATTTCGAACGCGCGGGATTGAAGATTTGCCCCCGCGGCAAAGAAGAGTCCATCTCACTTTTACTAATCCAAACTGAATCTTTCGTCTCCTTGTTGCAACACGAAAGAAAACACTGCATCATGAACTCGGGGAAACCCCGATTCAAACAAAGCACAAAGAAAGCCTCACATACTTTGAACTGCCAAGTCAGGAAAATCCAGGGGTATCAAATGTCTTAAATTCAGAAGTTAAATTAATCGAAAAGAAAGTTTGGGCTTTACAGAACGTGGCCCTATTACTTGGGCACAACAAATTAATCAAAACTAATTTCCAAAGAGCTTGCAGTGTACTACGGAAGGCAAGGCGTTTAAGAATTCTACGAAAGAAAGCAGCTGAGCTGCGTACGAATATAGATTACGTCACCCTGAACAGAAATAAGCCTGACCTGATACCAAAATTTCGACGGACATGTAAGTTGTGAATAATTTACAATGAATTGCAAGGTCCAAAAGAAACTAAATAGGCTCGTGAGAAACAACGCAATACAAACAAGCCCGGGCAATTCGCTGCCGCAGCTTGAATGACTTTAAATTACACGATCGGTTTTAAAGCAGGGCCGGTTTTTGGGCAGAACCGGCTTCAGAAATTAACGAGGTCGAAAATGATATAACAGGTTGGCTCCACTGCAAATCACTTTGGGCAAAACGTCTCCCTGGCCAGTGGCGTCCCGTCGATTCCTGCAGAAGGCGGCCATTCGGACCTTCCACACACAGATGCAAAACGGGTTGCCGGCGCGCAAGGAACTGGCAACTGGGTGCCCATCATAATTAATTAAATACATTGTAAAATACATTTTATTTGATTTCTTAAGAACAATACCTATGTTTGTAAATACTGAACCTTATAATTAAACTGTCTAAAGTTATCCTAGTGTTTGCTTGCTAATATTCAAGTGTATATCTGGCTGAACTAAATTATCTCCGACTGAGAAAGATACCCGAAGAAAATTTATTAAGTTCATTAGCCCTAATTAGCAGAGGGCTAGTAACGTTTCATGACGCCCGATCAGGGACCCTGAGCTCAGATATACATAGAGATTAGCAAGCACCCGCCGGAAGCTCCAGAACTAGAATTTGGCATCCGATACCTGAAAAAATATTTGTTTAAAATTTTGTAATATGAAAAATTTACAAAACCTGTTACAGTATAGCCGTCCAGCGAAATCTTCCGGAACCCAGAACCAGATAAAATCTTTCCGAAATCCCGTGTAGTCCAGATAAGATCTTTCCGAAATCCAGTCTAGTCCGTAAATCCTCCTGCAACCCTCAGGGGTCAGCCTCATCAGCTGACACGGGCCTAGCGTTCCCGAGGCACACGAGCGAATCCCAGATGAAGAAGATGGCCGGAATGCCAAAAGATGGCCGAAGATAGGACAATCCAGGTGTCCGCCCGTGGAAGATGGCCGAAGACAGGACAATCCAGATGTCCGCGAGTGGAAGTATTCGTGTGCCAGTTCCGCCGTTGTATCCAAAATTTTTCAGTCCCAGAGCAGCAGGTATCCGCATATAAGTGCCTGGTGAATCTAAAAAAGTGAGATATGTAAGTTTGTGTGAATGCCGCCATAGTTAGCATGAATGCTTACCCTGAAAGATCATCCTTTTTAAGCGTGCTCTCTGTCACCGTGAACCCGGGTGTTGACAGGAGATAGTAGACTAGTAGTCGAAGCTTGGAGGTGAAAATGCGTTTTCAGTGACAGAATCCTGAGTCCTGTATGCTGTTTTCTGGAAAGTGTACTCTGGTTCCCGCAGCCTCTGCAATTTCCTCTAGTGAGATTGTTTTGTGAAAAAAAGGTTATCCTGCAACCTGAATCCTTCCGCATACTTGAATCTCCCAGTATGAATGTAGGTCGATACCGCGACCGATGCATTTATTCAGAGATGAATTCGCTCCAGAGAATCCTGCTAGTGTGATTACGTTGAGACCGCAACTGTATCCACTTCGTGAGTTTGAAACTCTTCGCTTAATCCAGATAAGCGTTAGAGTGTGTTCCAGATGAATGAATTTGTAACAGTACGATTCCAGAATGAATGCAACTGTGAATCCGCTCCGTGAGTTTGAAGCTTTTCGTTTAATCCAGATAAGCGTTAGGGGCTATTCCAGATGAGTGCACCTGTAACAGAGCGATCGATTTTAAAATGCGATTGATTTTAAAGTGTGATTGATAATACTGATTTTTTCTTCTACTTTTGAAGCGTACTCATAGCTACCGTAGACCCGGATTATAGCTGGAGATTGTAGATTTATCGAAGCTTGAAGGAAAAAATGTAGAAAGAAAGTCGCTGTTTTTTTTGTACCAGTGCCTGTAAGTTTAATCCCGTGCACCTGGTTCCTGGATATTGTACGCCGGTCTCCGCGGCCTATGCAATTTCTCCCCAGTTGAAAAGTTGTGTGAAAGTGAATTGCCCTGAAACCTGAATACTTTCACATCACTAAATATTCCCAGAATGTATACAGAAAGATATGAATGTTTTCTGTGTCGAGATCTCCAGGTATCTTCACGTCTTCTCCGCCGGTGGTCCTTCATTTTCCCGAGAGGAGGATCATGTGTAACGATTCGCCCAGTCGAAACGCGTTTTTGTGAATTAAAATCAATTCGCGCGTTCCAGCCTAGCGATTTCTACGTTACAAGTTTGCACGCGCTACGTCATCAAGAGATCCCTGCTCCACGTATTGCGCTGCTCCCCCACTTAGAAGGCCCGAGGTGGTGGCTTGATGCACGAAGCACGAAGAAGAGCTATAAAAGCCGCTTCTCGTCCGCATTCAGGGGCAGACTTCATTCATATATTCATCCGCATACATTCCAGTATCCTTCCAGCCCTAAATCATCCCCAATCCTGATCCTATCCGACCGTTTAAAGAAAATTTTACCCGTCCTGTCATTAGTATTTTCCCGTAGCTACGATCGAACCCGAAGCCTCCAGTCTTGGAGACCGTGTTCCTAGCTAAGGTTTAATTGAACCCGTTCCCCGAATAAACAGCTTTAAGAAACGATGCCCACGAATGGGAAACCGTTTCGCTGTTTAATTTAACACTTGTGAATATCCCGAACTAACAAATGTTGAAACATCTCCTGGAGGACGCTAGTAGATAATTATACCAAAATTTCCTGGAAGACGTATTCGAAACGAGAGTTAAACAACCAGGCCGTTTTATATGTCAATTTGGTTTCACTAAATAAATCTAGCGTCTAACACAATATTTGCTCGGCCTAGAAGGCCCCTGTAAGATTGCACTTAATTTCTGTTTGACTACAGGTTTGTACTCACCGTTTCAAATATCTTCCTATCGTAACACCGGAGAGCGACAGCGCCGCAACGATCTTAACCTATCTTGGGCCGAAGATACGAAGCGGTCCCCCAGGTGGAAGACGTCGCCGATAACTTCTCCTCCGACCTCAATTCGCACTGCCACTTCACAGTATCCCCGAGATTCACAACGCTAGCCCGGTGTCGTAAGGCGAAAAACGTAATATATTAGAAATAACCTAAACTTGCAGCTGCACGCGGTTTTCAACGTCGGACGTGACATTCGAGCGCGAAGGTTGGCTCCACTGCAAATCACTTTGGCAAAACGTTTCCCTGGCCAGTGGCGTCCCGTCGATTCCTGCAGAAGGCGGCCATTCGGACCTTCCACACACAGATGCAAAACGGGTTGCCGGAGCGCAAGGAACTGGCAACTGGGTGCCCATCATAACTAATTAAATACATTGTAAAATACATTTTATTTGATTTCTTAAGAACAGTACCTATGTTTGTAAATACTGAACCTTATAATTAAACTGTCTAAAGTTATCCTAGTGTTTGCTTGCTAATATTCAAGTGTATATCTGGCTGAACTAAATTATCTCCGACTGAGAAAGATACCCGAAGGAAATTTATTAATTTCATTAGCCCTAATTAGCAGAGGGCTAGTAACGTTTCAAACTTTAGAAAAAGCCGATCCCGCTATACTTGGCGCTTATCAATTAGCTGCACCTTTCGATGTTCAATTTGAACTTGACGCTTGCAAAGGCCAATTGGCTGAACTTTCTGTATTAGCGACGGCCTTTTCTGGTGCACCTTCTCCATCGAAATTCGTGAGAGTTGATACGCGGTTGACTCACCTTTATTTACGTTTAAGTAGACTGCAATCCTCATCAGAGCAAGAACTGCTGCTACTCCAGTAGCACCGCAAAATTCTGAGCCTACTATACCTTTGGCAAATAATAATGTTGACAACCCTGATAACATTGATGATCCTAAGCCAGTCGCTTCATCTACGCTACACGACCTCGAGTATCATTTTCGGCACCTTTGCCTCTTCTTATGCAGCGTTCAAGTGCGTCAGCAACTACTAATTTAAGACGTGGCTTAGACCATATTCAATATTCAACGACTTCTCCCTCTGGTGATACACATCTTATTTCGGTACCAGTATGTGAATGGGGTTTATCATTTACTGGTGATAGTAGCGTGATGGGCGTTAATTAATTTTTAAAGCGTGTCGAAGAACTTAGGGTGGCGCGTAATATTTCTTACGACCAATTGTTTTCTAGTGCTGTTGATCTATTTTCGGGTCGAGGGTTGGTATGGTTTCGAGATATGCACAAACGTATTTCAAAGTGGCATGACTTAGTAGCTAGATTGCGATCTGACTTTTTACTTACTGATTTCGATGGAGAATTGTGAAAAGAAATTAAAAGACGTAAACAAGGAAATGACGAAAAACCCTCACTGTTAATTTTTGTTTTACTCAATTTGTTTGATTGGTTACTTATCAAACTTTCTGAATTGATTCAACTTAAACATATCATGAAACATTTACAACAATTTTATGCTACGCAATTATCTTTATCTGTAGTTCGTGATATTGAGCACCTTTCCCTTTTCTGTAAAAGGCTTGAGGATATTAAATTACAAAATGCTAAGTATCGCAATCCTGCTTCTGCTTCATCTTTGCAACTGGAACCTGACTTGGCTTACTAGCCCAAAACAAAAAAACCTGTGACACAGACTGCACAAATAACTTCCAAACATCCTGGTCCTTAACCTAATCGTGCTAAAGCTACGATTACCAGTTGAAACTGCCATAAATGAATGAATTTTGCCGTCTAATCTGCAAAACTTCGGCTACTTTTATTAAACAACTTTCTGACAACCGTCCCTATTTAACTATTTATATTAATGGTGAACCAATTCACGCACTATGTGATACGGGGGCCAATCAAACTTTAATTGGACGTAACGGTTTATATTTACTCCAAAAGCATGACCTTATGTTATGTAATAATAATTCTCCGCTTACATTGACTACTGCTGACAGTCAACAACAAAACATTTTAGGTACTGTTTCCTTACCTATTACCGTTGATGGTATCACAAAGTCCATCGATGCTGTTATTTGTGACTCAATTCTGTCTACACTAATTTTAGGTGTTTTTGCTACGCTTTTGGAGCCAAGACTGATTTTGTTGCTAAACGTTTCGATGTGGCTGAAACCTTTTCGCTCCATACTATTTGTGGTGTTGTTGACTTGTCAGTTCAACAAAAGCTTCTCTTAGACCAAGTTGTTAGAAGATTTGCTGACATTTCTGCTCCTACTTTAAGCTTTACTAATTTAGTTGTACACACTATCGATACGGGTGACGCGATTTCTATTAAGCAAAGATATTACTCTTTGTTTCCTTCTATGCAAGTTCACGCCGATCGAGAAATTCATCGCTTATTAGAGATGGACCTTATTCGTCCCTCGAAGTCTCCTTGGAGCTCCCCAATGGTGTTAGTTAAAAAGACAGATGGTTCTTACCGACTCTGTTTCGATGGCCGAAAGTTAAATTCAGTCACCAAGAAGGATGCCTATGCTTTACCTTATTTGAATAGCATTCTTCATAAATTACGTGATGCGCGCTATCTTACATCGATCGATCTGAAGCAAGCTCTTCACCAAATTCCTTTACATCCTGATTTATGCGAGAAAACTACGGTTCTTCGTCGTGGATTATTTGAGTTTACTGTCGTTTCTTTCGGTATTGCGAATGCATCAGCTAGCGAACAACCACTTATGGATAACATTTTTGGTCCGCTTCTGGGTGAAAATATCTTTGTGTATCTGGACGATATTGTTGTCGTGTCTGAAACCTTTAAGGAACATTTTGACACCTTAGAACGGGTTTATAATCTTCTTAAGGCAGCAAATTTAACTGTCAATCTTGACAAATGGCAATTTTGCCGACCCAGTCTTACATATATCGGTTTTGTCATTGATAAGAATGGTCTACGTACCGACCCTGATAAAACTTTGACTATTACTAAATACCCTCAACCTAATACTGTTACCGAAGGCAAACGTTTTATTGGCTTAGCTTCTTGGTACCGCCGTTTTGTCCCAAACTTTGCTACCATTACTGCTCCTATTTCGGACCAAATTAAGATGTTACAGTTTTAATTACTCAAATCGACATTGATCATATCAATTGTCCAGAATCGGGTACAAGCTACAGGGTTCGCCAGCTTTACCAGAAAACACAAATCTTAATGTGTCGCAACAGGTGTTGTTGTCCCAGTTACCCGCACTTAGCTCAATCGGCAAGGCGTAGTTCGAAAGCTCAAAGAAAAACCGGCGGCACTTACCCTATGGATTGCTTAAGATAGATGCCTAGAGCGCCACTTGTTTCTAGATAGGGAATGGCTAACGTGTTAGAAACAAGAACACCTACGTAGCCTATGGGGAGGTCCTCCAGGTAACTGCACCTCGCTACAGCGTTCCCTCCGCCAAGCTCCTTTAGGCCTGTTGATGTATACACGGGGTGGCCTTGCGACAAATGACTTACCTTAATGGCCACACTCTCTAGAGCATTAAAGAAAACACTAGCACAAGGCAAAATCTAGGGGTGTTCTTAATTGAAGCACAGGCTTTTGGTTCACACTTAATTACACCCGGCTTTTGCCGTAATTAACTAATGACTAAAGGGTTCAGCAACAACAAACAACTAGACTGAAACTAATCAAGATTTATGTTTAATAGACCACCAAGCGGTGAGTTTAAATTTAATACAATGAGTACATCCTAACTGGAATTTCGGGGTCCCCTAGCAAAAGTTAACTTAATCTAAGCATCATTAACAAGTAGGCAGAACAAAATCACAGGAGAGACGCCACTGCGTGTAATAATTAATTTGAATAGTTCAATCGAGCGGGCGTACGCAATGTCCAATATAAACTTAGATAGCGCACGACAAATGGTCGGTATCACTTCACATGGCACATAATTAAACAAAGTGAAAACACATATTTACTGTAAACAATTTTACCTTGGCCCCAAAGCGTGTCTTCGGCGGAAGCGGTAAACCAGGTTCCCGGTGGCAGAATGAGGGCTGCAGTGCAAACGGAGTTATTGGTAATCAGGAACAAGAATTGACGGCCTCCGATGAAGCTCTGATAAAACGTGACGAAGGTGTTGCGAAAAACATCAAGAAGGAGGCAAACAAGGGTGGGCCGGAACCCCTCAACGGTTGTGGAAGAAATGACAGCAGACAATACGACAATATCGAGCGGCGAGCCCCAGCTTTAATTACTGTACACACCCGGCGTTGGTACACAAATATGCATTAAGCAATGGTTTTCCCCACTTAACAGCGAAAAGTTAGTTAAAGGCTTCAAGATAACGTCCCTTAACAAATCGCCAAATAAAGCCAAGACCTCCCCCGGAAGCAAAATTATATTGAGACGCCACTGCCTATCGTAACGACGCCGGCTACATTACTTCACTACATGCTTCGCCGCGCGAACCTTCAAACACTCGCGCAATGATAACTTCAAAGGCTCGAACTGCACTCAAAAATCCACAAGAACACAATTAGTTCCTTCACAAGGTTCTCCAAAACTACTAAGCGCAAATCAGCGCAACCCCCGGCTTCCGAAGGCCGGGGGAGGGAGGGGGGGTGCAAAACTTCACACAACTGACTTCTGTGAGTGTCGGATACTAATTGCTCCCGAAGCTCGCAGATTTAAAATCGCGGGCCTATTAGAAGAAAGGTTGGAACTCCGAAACTGATAATTCTAAATGTGTGGTTAACTAAGGGTTTATCGAAACTTTATTCCATATGCACAAAGCTTGGTTATCAAAGAAAGCAACTCCACGCAGCATGAGGTCATCCGTGCGGGGCGAAGAAAATACAACCTTGCACTAAAGAACCAAGAACAATAAGCACGAGCGGTCCCAAAATGCTTAATTATCAATTTGCCAAGGCGACTCTTAAAGAATACCAAGAATTCATGAGTAAACGGCCCGAAAGAAATTGAAGCTCTGAAATCAATGTTTAAATATGTGACCACAAAGGTTTTCCACAACTTATTTTTAGAAGCTTAGCTGCCTTGGGCAGTAAGCAAATTAACGAAGCTGTAATACGAAACGGTCTTGAGCTTGTAACAAAGAATAGCTTATCGCTGTAATTCGGAGAAATATAAACGAGACTGGAATGCTTTTAATAAACTAACGCGGTTTCAAAGACTGCTTACCGGGGAAAATTCCCTTCGAAGCCTGCAGATAAGAAACGCATGAATATTTGCTTAACTAGATTCGGCGCCAGGGCCGGCTTAAATAGAATTTGAGGTCGAACATCTTTAGATTAAGTACACTGATAACACCCTATAGTGGGATTAATAGCATAATTGGCTTAGCGAGGTCGAAATCACTTAACAAAGGGTCGTATCAAAAAGCAACGCGTTCAGTGGACTGATGACGCTCTTAAGTCTTTTACTAAAACCAAATCTTGTTTGACGTCTGCACCTGTCTTGAGTAGTCCTAATTTCTCACTACCTTTCACCTTACAGTGTGACGCCTCTAATTTCGGCATTAATTGTGTTCTTACCCAATGTATCGACCGTGAAGGAAAGGTTATTGCTTATGCTTCCAGCACCCTTAACAAGGCTGAGAGCAATTATTCTGTCACTGAGGGACAGTGTTTAGCTGTAATTTTTGGCTTTGAGAAATTTAGACCGTACATTGATGGTACACATTTAACTGACCATTATTCTTTATTCTGGCTTACTACTATGAAATATCCCACGGGCAGATTAGCTCGTTGGAGTGTCCGTCTGTCACAATACGATTTTACAATTCAACACCGACAGGGCAAACATAATGCAGTTCCCGATGCTTTATCTCGAGCTCCTATTGAAATTTCCGTTTTAGATATTGTTGATGGTGACTTAGACTCTTGGTACATAAAAATGCTTAAAAGCGTTAGCCAGAACCCTAATCAATTTCCCACTTGGCGAATTGATAATCATCGACTTTTTAACCCAACCGTCAAGCCATCGTTAGCAATTTAGTAGAATGGAAACCAGTGATACCTCGTCATTTAGGTGGTTATAAAACCTTTTGTAAAATTTCTGAACAATATTATTGGCCTAAAATGCATGCCGATGTCATCCGTTACGTACTCCATTGTGTAACGTGTGCTGCGAGTAAAGCTAGTCAACTGCTAGACCTGGCTTAATGGGGAAAAATGAGAAAATTTTATACCCCTTTCAATGTTTGTCAATTGACATAATGGGTCCTTTACCACGTAAAAAATGGTAACACTTCTATCATAGTCGTATGTGATTGTCTAACCAAGTTTACCCTAGTTAAAGCTGTTCGCACCGTCACGGAAAAACAGTAGCTAAGTTTTTGGAAAATAAAATCTTTCTCATTTTTGGAATTCCTCAAATTTGTATGTTGACAATGGTCCACAATTTATCAGTTCTTAATTCAAGGCTTTAATGAAACAATATCAAGTTCAGCAAGATAACCGAGTAATCGGCATCGCTCTTCGTTCTTATGTTTCGGATAATCATCGTTTGTGGGACGAACACCTTTATCACGTTGCACATGCATTACGTAACGCTGTTTATGAGATAAGGGGTTATACCTCCTCATTTTTTCATTTCGGGATGACCGTACCAGTTTCTGGAACTTACTACAGTCGTCTTAAAAATTTCCAACAGGAAGAATTATCATTAGAAACTAGGGAAGATCTGGTATCAGATGTTAACCAACTTTCAGAACTTTATCAAGACGTTGTGAAACGCCTCAATAATTCATATGAACGCAATTCCAAGCATTATAGCTTGAGTAAGCGTCCATTAAAGTGTAACGCTAATAATTTGGTTTGAAAAAGAAACTATGTTTTATTTGATGCTTCCAGATCTTTCAATCAGAAACTGGCACCCAAATATGTCAAATGTAAAGTAATAAAAGTTACTGGTCCCCTTACTTATCAGCTAGTAACCGTGCCTGACAATAAGAACGTTGGAGCTTGGCTTATAAAAGATTTAAAACCTTACTTTGGAGAAGAACAAGTCGACGAGTGAAATTTGGTGTCTACGATTGTGTGTATAATCGTGTGTATGATGATGTAAGTGCATATTATGTAATTGCAAGGTTGATGAGCAATTACTGGCAATTTTTGTTTACCCTGATGGGTTTACATATCTACCAGAAAATTTCTCTCCCCTTACGAGCATAGAGAAATTATCAGCTAGATTAATATGTTTAACAATGTGAAACTAAAAACATATTTGTCAAACACATTAAAAATGTTATTATTAAAAATAGGAAAAAACACGTAACGTTTCGTTAAAACTTACAGTTAGCTTCTTCAGCCAATTTTTTTTCATAAATTAGGACATGTCGATATAACATGATCAACATTCTGGGAAAAAAAAAGAAAAAATCAAATTACAAGTTAGTTTTAGATAGGTGAAAGGATATACTTCCGCAGATATTATGATTTACCTGTTATTAATCTTCTTAAAGAATTTTTAGTTTTAATAGTTTGTAAAACGATTTGTAGTAACATGGAAAAAACTTCTCTTGCAAAACCAGTTATAAACTTTTCCTAGAAAACAGATAAGTTTCTTTTTCTTTGAACTTTACTAAAAATTATCAGCATTATTACTTACAATGGTATTTTCCTTAGTTTTGGGTTGTGTATGTTTGAATCCTTGTGCTTGAAATAATCTTGTTTTGAAACATTCATTTCGGTTGGAGTTGGAATTTAATTAACAGGTATTTGCACTTCTTGGACCTTTTTTATTATTTTTCTCGGCAATATGCTTGTGGTAATATGTTGTTATTTTGTGATAAAAATTACAACTAACTATTAGATAGGTATTTAATTACAGTTATTATTTTACCTTTAAAAGCGTAGTGTTGTTATATATTAATTGTGTTTTAAAAATTCCTTTCTTATGTATGAACAACACTGGTCTGTAATGGTAAGCGGAGAGTCAATAGTTATTATTAGCAACCAACAAAACAAGTACTAGCCGTTTCTAGACTAGAGGAGGGCCTGTGTTCGTCCAAAATTTTTTTAAATATTGGTCTTGCAGTATTGAAATTGATAAGGTGAAGTTTCTAAGTAGTTTAGTTGTTTTCATAAAAGCGAACCAATTTATCTTCAACAAATAGGCATCAAGGTATCAGTTAAATGTTGTTCTCTGATAACTAATAAATGGCGAACGGTTTTCCGAATAATTTGGATTTTAGAAGAATCTGGAAAATTACGTATAGAAAAGGAGAAATTTAATATTGTGTTATACTGTACCAATGGCTCAAAAGTTTAGTTTTGGTATTGAAAAGTTTATGGGTTTAATTCATATTGCAGTGTAGTTCATGACCTCGAAGGCATTTACTAGTTTTTTTTCTCTTTTTTTGGAGTAAAATACGAAAGGTGCAATACTTAAGATGTTATTTTGTTTTTCCTTTCATTTAAGTTTAATGTGCTAGTATTATAAAACTGTTAATTTTTCAACTTAATTTTTTTTTAAAATTAGATTATGATTTCTTGTTTGTTTTTGGAAAAGGTAGTGTTTTGACTAACGTTCTTTAAACTGTAAAACCAATATTATTAGATTCTGTTGTACCATAAATTATAAGTTACTTACGGGTATCAAACTGTTATTCAATAATTTTTATGTAGGGGCACATTTTAATTTTAGTTTGCAATATGACCTTGATACTACAGGTGCCACCTTGTGGTTAAAGAAGTTTTATTAGTTATTCATAAAATCTAAAAATTTTCTTTTTGTGCTAATTGTTAATATAAGTCAGTCTTATTGTTATTATTTTATTATTATTTTTTTGTATTGTTTAATTTCTTTTATACTCAAATTTCTGAGAATTGATTATTTTAAATTAGTAATAATTTATTTGTTTCTAATAATATTGTCGTAAGTTTTGTTTTACTGTTGTTATGTTACATTTAAATTTATTTGGAGTAAAATACGAAGTACTTGTTGATTTGTGCAATACTTAAGATATTAATTTTGTTTTCCCTTTAATTTAAGTTTAATATGCATGTATTATGCAACTATTAGGATTTCTACTTAAAATTTCTGTTAAAGTTAGATTATGGCTTCAAGTTGGTTTTGGAAAAAGTGGTGTTTTGAAAAATGTTCTTTAGCCTGTAAACAATATTGTTAGATTCTGTTGTAGCAATAATTATAAGTTATTTACGAGTATTAAACTGTTATTCAATAACTTTTATGAGGGAGCAATTTACTTTTCGTTTGTCATATGACTTTGAACTACAAATGCCACCTTGTGGTTATATAGGAAAGTTTTACTTGTTATTCGTAAAATGTAAAATTTTACTTTTGAGATAATGGTTAATATATGTCAGTGTATTATTATTATTTTTTTGTTTA